>JAEIGF010000332.1:0-11156 GCA_018903485.1 Drosophila littoralis | reverse complement strand
ATATGAGGAGCATAGTAAAACTAATAAATGCCGATTTTGGTCAAGATATCTTGATAAACAAAAATGTTTTTCATACAAGATCCTACTTTTCGACCGATCGTTCCTATGGCAGCTATATGATATAGTGGTCCGATCTTAATAGGATTTTGCTCTTGAAAACAAAATGTTATAAAGACCTAGTTACAGATCTATCAAATAAATGCCGAGTTTTGGTCAAGATATCTTGAAAAACAAAATGTTTTTCATACAAGGTCCTACTTTTCGACCGATCGTTCCTATGGCAGCTATATGATATAGTGGTCCGATCTTAATAGGATTTTGCATATATATGAGGAGCATAGTAAAACTAATAAATGCCGATTTTGGTCAAGATATCTTGAAAAACAAAATGTTTTTCATACAAGATTCTACTTTTCGACCGATCGTTCCTATGGCAGCTATATGATATAGTGGCCCGATCTTAATAGGACTTTGCGTATATATGAGGAGCATAGTAAAACTAATAAATGCCGAGTTTGGTCAAGATATCTTGAAAAACAAAATGTTTTTCATACAAGATCCTACTTTTCGACCGATCGTTCCTATGGCAGCTATATGATATAGTGGTCCGATCTTAATAGGATTTTGCACATATATGAGGAGCATAGTAAAACTAATAAATGCCGATTTTGGTCAAGATATCTTGAAAAACAAAATGTTTTTCATACAACAACTTAATTTTCGACCGATCGTTTCTATGGCAGCTATATGATATAGTGGTCCGATCTTGATAGGATTTTGCATATCGATGAGGAGCATAGTAAAACTAATAAATGCCGAGTTTGGTCAAGATATCTTGAAAAACAAAATGTTTTTCATACAAGATCCTACTTTTCGACCGATCGTTCCTATGGCAGCTATATGATATAGTGGTCCGATCTTAATAGGATTTTGCATATATATGAGGAGCATAGTAAAACTAATAAATGCCGATTTTGGTCAAGATATCTTGAAAAACAAAATGTTTTTCATACAAGATCCTACTTTTCGACCGATCGTTCCTATGGCAGCTATATGATATAGTGGTCCGATCTTAATAGGATTTTGCATATATATGAGGAGCATAGTAAAACTAATAAATGCCGAGTTTGGTCAAGATATCTTGAAAAACAAAATGTTTTTCATACAAGATCCTAATTTTCGACCGATCGTTCCTATGGCAGCTATATGATATAGTGGTCCGATCTTAATAGGATTTTGCGTATATATGAGGAGCATAGTAAAACTAATAAATGCCGAGTTTGGTCAAGATATCTTGAAAAACAAAATGTTTTTCATACAAGATCCTACTTTTCGACCGATCGTTCCTATGGCAGCTATATGATATAGTGGTCCGATCTTAATAGGATTTTGCACATATATGAGGAGCATAGTAAAACTAATAAATGCCGATTTTGGTCAAGATATCTTGAAAAACAAAATGTTTTTCATACAAGATCCTACTTTTCGACCGATCGTTTCTATGGCAGCTATATGATATAGTGGTCCGATCTTAATAGGATTTTGCATATATATGAGGAGCATAGTAAAACTAATAAATGCCGATTTTAGTCAAGACATCTTGAAAAACAAAATGTTTTTCAGACAAGGTCCTACTTTTCGACCGATCGTTTCTATGGCAGCTATATCCGATCTTAATAGGATTTTGCACATATATGAGGAGCATAGTTTAACTAATAAATGTAGAGTTTGGTCAAGATAACTTGATAAGCAAAAAAGTTGTCCATACAAGAACTTACTTTTCGACCGATCTCCTATCGCAGCTATATGATATAGTGGTCCGATCTTAATAGGATTTTGCATATATATGAGGAGCATAGTAAAACTAATAAATGCCGATTTTGGTCAAGATATCTTGAAAAACAAAATGTTTTTCATACAAGAACTTAATTTTCGACCGATCGTTCCTATGGCAGCTATGATATAGAGGTCCGATCTTAATAGGATTTTGCATATATATGAGGAGCATAGTAAAACTAATAAATGCCGATTTTGGTCAAGATATCTTGAAAAACAAAATGTTTTTCATACAAGGTCCTACTTTTCGACCGATCGTTCCTATGGCAGCTATATGATATAGTGGTCCGATCTTAATAGGATTTTGCACATATATGAGGAGCATAGTAAAACTAATAAATGCCGAGTTTGGTCAAGATATCTTGAAAAACAAAATGTTTTTCATACAAGGTCCTACTTTTCGACCGATCGTTCCTATGGCAGCTATATGATATAGTGGTCCGATCTTAATAGGATTTTGCATATATATGAGGAGCATAGTAAAACTAATAAATGCCGAGTTTGGTCAAGATATCTTGAAAAACAAAATGTTTTTCATACAAGATCCTACTTTTCGACCGATCGTTCCTATGGCAGCTATATGATATAGTGGTCCGATCTTAATAGGATTTTGCATATATATGAGGAGCATAGTAAAACTAATAAATGCCGAGTTTGGTCAAGATATCTTGAAAAACAAAATGTTTTTCATACAAGAACTTAATTTTCGACCGATCGTTCCTATGGCAGCTATATGATATAGTGGTCCGATCTTAATAGGATTTTGCATATATATGAGGAGCATAGTAAAACTAATAAATGCCGATTTTGGTCAAGATATCTTGAAAAACAAAATGTTTTTCATACAAGATCCTACTTTTCGACCGATCGTTCCTATGGCAGCTATATGATATAGTGGTCCGATCTTAATAGGATTTTGCATATATATGAGGAGCATAGTAAAACTAATAAATGCCGAGTTTGGTCAAGATATCTTGATAAACAAAATGTTTTTCATACAAGATCCTACTTTTCGACCGATCGTTCCTATGGCAGCTATATGATATAGTGGTCCGATCTTAATAGGATTTTGCATATATATGAGGAGCATAGTAAAACTAATAAATGCCGATTTTGGTCAAGATATCTTGAAAAACAAAATGTTTTTCATACAAGGTCCTACTTTTCGACCGATCGTTCCTATGGCAGCTATATGATATAGTGGTCCGATCTTAATAGGATTTTGCATATATATGAGGAGCATAGTAAAACTAATAAATGCCGAGTTTGGTCAAGATATCTTGATAAACAAAATGTTTTTCATACAAGATCCTACATTTTCGACCGATCGTTCCTATGGCAGCTATATGATATAGTGGTCCGATCTTAATAGGATTTTGCATATATATGAGGAGCATAGTAAAACTAATAAATGCCGAGTTTGGTCAAGATATCTTGAAAAACAAAATGTTTTTCATACAAGATCCTAATTTTCGACCGATCGTTCCTATGGCAGCTATATGATATAGTGGTCCGATCTTAATAGGATTTTGCATATATATGAGGAGCATAGTAAAACTAATAAATGCCGAGTTTGGTCAAGATATCTTGAATAAACAAAATGTTTTTCATACAAGATCCTAATTTTCGACCGATCGTTCCTATGGCAGCTATATGATATAGTGGTCCGATCTTAATAGGATTTTGCATATATATGAGGAGCATAGTAAAACTAATAAATGCCGATTTTGGTCAAGATATCTTGAAAAACAAAATGTTTTTCATACAAGGTCCTACATTTCGACCGATCGTTTCTATGGCAGCTATATGATATAGTGGTCCGATCTTAATAGGATTTTGCATATATATGAGGAGCATAGTAAAACTAATAAATGCCGAGTTTGGTCAAGATATCTTGAAAAACAAAATGTTTTTCATACAAGATCCTACTTTTCGACCGATCGTTCCTATGGCAGCTATATGATATAGTGGTCCGATCTTAATAGGATTTTGCATATATATGAGGAGCATAGTAAAACTAATAAATGCCGAGTTTGGTCAAGATATCTTGAAAAACAAAATGTTTTTCATACAAGATCCTACTTTTCGACCGATCGTTCCTATGGCAGCTATATGATATAGTGGTCCGATCTTAATAGGATTTTGCATATATATGAGGAGCATAGTAAAACTAATAAATGCCGAGTTTGGTCAAGATATCTTGAAAAACAAAATGTTTTTCATACAAGATCCTACTTTTCGACCGATCGTTCCTATGGCAGCTATATGATATAGTGGTCCGATCTTAATAGGATTTTGCACATATATGAGGAGCATAGTAAAACTAATAAATGCCGAGTTTGGTCAAGATATCTTGAAAAACAAAATGTTTTTCATACAAGATCCTACTTTTCGACCGATCGTTCCTATGGCAGCTATATGATATAGTGGTCCGATCTTAATAGGATTTTTTTGAGAGCATATATATGAGGAGCATAGTAAAACTAATAAATGCCGAGTTTGGTCAAGATATCTTGAAAAACAAAATGTTTTTCATACAAGATCCTACTTTTCGACCGATCGTTCCTATGGCAGCTATATGATATAGTGGTCCGATCTTAATAGGATTTTGCATATATATGAGGAGCATAGTAAAACTAATAAATGCCGAGTTTGGTCAAGATATCTTGAAAAACAAAATGTTTTTCATACAAGATCCTACTTTTCGACCGATCGTTCCTATGGCAGCTATATGATATAGTGGTCCGATCTTAATAGGATTTTGCATATATATGAGGAGCATAGTAAAACTAATAAATGCCGATTTTGGTCAAGATATCTTGAAAAACAAAATGTTTTTCATACAAGATCCTACTTTTCGACCGATCGTTCCTATGGCAGCTATATGATATAGTGGTCCGATCTTAATAGGATTTTGCATATATATGAGGAGCATAGTAAAACTAATAAATGCCGAGTTTGGTCAAGATATCTTGAAAAACAAAATGTTTTTCATACAAGATCCTACTTTTCGACCGATCGTTTCTATGGCAGCTATATGATATAGTGGTCCGATCTTAATAGGATTTTGCACATATATGAGGAGCATAGTAAAACTAATAAATGCAGATTTTGGTCAAGATATCTTGATAAACAAAATGTTTTTCAGACAAGGTCCTACATTTCGACCGATCGTTTCTATGGCAGCTATATGATATAGTGGTCCGATCTTAATAGGATTTTGCATATATATGACGAGCATAGTTAAACTAATAAATGCCGAGTTTGGTCAAGATATCTTGATAAACAAAATGTTTTTCATACAAGATCATACTTTTCGACCGATCGTTCCTGTGGCAGCTATATGATATAGTGGTCCGATCTTAATAGGATTTGGCATATCGATGAGGAGCGTAGTAAAACTAATAAATGCCGATTTTGGTCAAAATATCTTTATAAAATGCCGAGTTTGGTCAATATATCTTGAAAAACACAATATTTTTGTTCATACAAGATCCTACTTTTCGACCGATCGTTTCTATGGCAGCTATATGATATAGTTGTCCGATCTTAATAGGATTTTGCACATATATGAGGAGCATAGTAAAACTAATAAATGCCGAGTTTGGTCAAGATATCTTGATAAACAAAATGTTTTTCATACAAGATCCTACTTTTCGACCGATCGTTCCTATGGCAGCTATATGATATAGTGGTCCGATCTTAATAGGATTTTGCATATATATGAGGAGCATAGTAAAACTAATAAATGCCGAGTTTGGTCAAGTTTTCTTGAAAAACAAAATGTTTTTCATAGAAGATCCTACTTTTCGACCGATTGTTCCTATGGCAGCTATATGATATAGTGGTCCGATCTTAATAGGATTTTGCATATATGAGGAGCATAGTAAAACTAATAAATGCCGAGTTTGGTCAAGATATCTTGAAAAACAAAATGTTTTTCATACAAGATCCTACTTTTCGACCGATCGTTCCTATGGCAGCTATATGATATAGTGGTCCGATCTTAATAGGATTTTGTATATATATGAGGAGCATAGTAAAACTAATAAATGCCGAGTTTGGTCAAGATATCTTGAAAAACAAAATGTTTTTCATACAAGATCCTACTTTTCGACCGATCGTTCCTATGGCAGCTATATGATATAGTGGTCCGATCTTAATAGGATTTTGCATATATATGAGGAGCATAGTAAAACTAATAAATGCCGATTTTGGTCAAGATATCTTGAAAAACAAAATGTTTTTCATACAAGATCCTACTTTTCGACCGATCGTTCCTATGGCAGCTATATGATATAGTGGTCCGATCTTAATAGGATTTTGCATATATATGAGGAGCATAGTAAAACTAATAAATGCCGAGTTTGGTCAAGATATCTTGAAAAACAAAATGTTTTTCATACAAGATCCTACTTTTCGACCGATCGTTCCTATGGCAGCTATATGATATAGTGGTCCGATCTTAATAGGATTTTGCATATATATGAGGAGCATAGTAAAACTAATAAATGCCGATTTTGGTCAAGATATCTTGAAAAACAAAATGTTTTTCATACAAGATCCTACTTTTCGACCGATCGTTCCTATGGCAGCTATATGATATAGTGGTCCGATCTTAATAGGATTTTGCATATATATGAGGAGCATAGTAAAACTAATAAATGCCGAGTTTGGTCAAGATATCTTGAAAAACAAAATGTTTTTCATACAAGATCCTACTTTTCGACCGATCGTTCCTATGGCAGCTATATGATATAGTGGTCCGATCTTAATAGGATTTTGCATATATATGAGGAGCATAGTAAAACTAATAAATGCCGAGTTTGGTCAAGATATCTTGAAAAACAAAATGTTTTTCATACAAGATCCTACTTTTCGACCGATCGTTCCTATGGCAGCTATATGATATAGTGGTCCGATCTTAATAGGATTTTGCACATATATGAGGAGCATAGTAAAACTAATAAATGCCGATTTTGGTCAAGATATCTTGATAAACAAAATGTTTTTCAGACAAGGTCCTACATTTCGACCGATCGTTTCTATGGCAGCTATATGATATAGTGGTCCGATCTTAATAGGATTTTGCATATATATGACGAGCATAGTTAAACTAATAAATGCCGAGTTTGGTCAAGATATCTTGATAAACAAAATGTTTTTCATACAAGATCCTACTTTTCGACCGATCGTTCCTATGGCAGCTATATGATATAGTGGTCCGATCTTAATAGGATTTTGCATATATATGAGGAGCATAGTAAAACTAATAAATGCCGATTTTGGTCAAGATATCTTGATAAATAAAATGTTTTCATACAACAATTTCGACCGATCGTTTCTATGGCCGTAAGTTTGGTCAAGATATCTATGAGAGTAAAACTAATAAACGCATTTTGGCAAATCTTGAAAAAATTTTCATACAAGATCCTACTTTTCGACCGATCGTTTCTATGGCAGCTATATGATATAGTGGTCCGATCTTAATAGGATTTTGCATATATATGAGGAGCATAGTAAAACTAATAAATGCCGAGTTTGGTCAAGATATCTTGATAAACAAAATGTTTTTCATACAAGATCCTACTTTTCGACCGATCGTTCCTATGGCAGCTATATGATATAGTGGTCCGATCTTAATAGGATTTTGCATATATATGAGGAGCATAGTAAAACTAATAAATGCCGAGTTTGGTCAAGATATCTTGAAAAACAAAATGTTTTTCATACAAGATCCTAATTTTCGACCGATCGTTCCTATGGCAGCTATATGATATAGTGGTCCGATCTTAATAGGATTTTGCATATATATGAGGAGCATAGTAAAACTAATAAATGCCGAGTTTGGTCAAGATATCTTGAAAAACAAAATGTTTTTCATACAAGATCCTAATTTTCGACCGATCGTTCCTATGGCAGCTATATGATATAGTGGTCCGATCTTAATAGGATTTTGCATATATATGAGGAGCATAGTAAAACTAATAAATGCCGAGTTTGGTCAAGATATCTTGAAAAACAAAATGTTTTTCATACAAGATCCTACTTTTCGACCGATCGTTCCTATGGCAGCTATATGATATAGTGGTCCGATCTTAATAGGATTTTGCATATATATGAGGAGCATAGTAAAACTAATAAATGCCGAGTTTGGTCAAGATATCTTGAAAAACAAAATGTTTTTCATACAAGATCCTACTTTTCGACCGATCGTTCCTATGGCAGCTATATGATATAGTGGTCCGATCTTAATAGGATTTTGCATATATATGAGGAGCATAGTAAAACTAATAAATGCCGAGTTTGGTCAAGATATCTTGAAAAACAAAATGTTTTTCATACAAGATCCTACATTTTCGACCGATCGTTCCTATGGCAGCTATATGATATAGTGGTCCGATCTTAATAGGATTTTGCATATATATGAGGAGCATAGTAAAACTAATAAATGCCGATTTTGGTCAAGATATCTTGAAAAACAAAATGTTTTTCATACAAGGTCCTACTTTTCGACCGATCGTTTCTATGGCAGCTATATGATATAGTGGTCCGATCTTAATAGGATTTTGCATATATATGAGGAGCATAGTAAAACTAATAAATGCCGAGTTTGGTCAAGATATCTTGATAAACAAAATGTTTTTCATACAAGATCCTACTTTTCGACCGATCGTTCCTATGGCAGCTATATGATATAGTGGTCCGATCTTAATAGGATTTTGCATATATATGAGGAGCATAGTAAAACTAATAAATGCCGAGTTTGGTCAAGATATCTTGAAAAACAAAATGTTTTTCATACAAGATCTTACTTTTCGACCGATCGTTCCTATGGCAGCTATATGATATAGTGGTCCGATCTTAATAGGATTTTGCATATATATGAGGAGCATAGTAAAACTAATAAATGCCGAGTTTGGTCAAGATATCTTGAAAAACAAAATGTTTTTCATACAAGATCCTACTTTTCGACCGATCGTTCCTATGGCAGCTATATGATATAGTGGTCCGATCTTAATAGGATTTTGCATATATATGAGGAGCATAGTAAAACTAATAAATGCCGAGTTTGGTCAAGATATCTTGAAAAACAAAATGTTTTTCATACAAGATCCTACTTTTCGACCGATCGTTCCTATGGCAGCTATATGATATAGTGGTCCGATCTTAATAGGATTTTGCATATATATGAGGAGCATAGTAAAACTAATAAATGCCGAGTTTGGTCAAGATATCTTGAAAAACAAAATGTTTTTCATACAAGATCCTACTTTTCGACCGATCGTTCCTATGGCAGCTATATGATATAGTGGTCCGATCTTAATAGGATTTTGCATATATATGAGGAGCATAGTAAAACTAATAAATGCCGATTTTGGTCAAGATATCTTGAAAAACAAAATGTTTTTCAGACAAGGTCCTACATTTCGACCGATCGTTTCTATGGCAGCTATATGATATAGTGGTCCGATCTTAATAGGATTTTGCATATATATGATGAGCATAGTAAAACTAATAAATGCCGAGTTTGGTCAAGATATCTTGATAAACAAAATGTTTTTCATACAAGATCCTACTTTTCGACCGATCGTTCCTATGGCAGCTATATGATATAGTGGCCCGATCTTAATAGGATTTTGCATATATATGAGGAGCATAGTAAAACTAATAAATGCCGATTTTGGTCAAGATATCTTGAAAAACAAAATGTTTTTCATACAAGATCCTACATTTCAACCGATCGTTCCTATGGCAGCTATATGATATAGTGGTCCGATATTGATAGGATTTTGCATATATATGAGGAGCATAGTAAAACTAATAAATGCCGAGTTTGGTCAAGATATCTTGAAAAACAAAATGTTTTTCATACAAGATCCTACTTTTCGACCGATCGTTCCTATGGCAGCTATATGATATAGTGGTCCGATCTTAATAGGATTTTGCGTATATATGAGGAGCATAGTAGAACTAATAAATGCCGAGTTTGGTCAAGATATCTTGAAAAACAAAATGTTTTTCATACAAGATCCTACATTTCAACCGATCGTTCCTATGGCAGCTATATGATATAGTGGTCCGATATTGATAGGATTTTGCATATATATGAGGAGCATAGTAAAACTAATAAATGCCGAGTTTGGTCAAGATATCTTGAAAAACAAAATGTTTTTCATACAAGATCCTACTTTTCGACCGATCGTTCCTATGGCAGCTATATGATATAGTGGTCCGATATTGATAGGATTTTGCATATATATGAGGAGCATAGTAAAACTAATAAATGCCGATTTTGGTCAAGATATCTTGAAAAACAAAATGTTTTTCATACAAGATCCTACTTTTCGACCGATCGTTCCTATGGCAGCTATATGATATAGTGGTCCGATCTTAATAGGATTTTGCATATATATGAGGAGCATAGTAAAACTAATAAATGCCGAGTTTGGTCAAGATATCTTGAAAAACAAAATGTTTTTCATACAAGATCCTACTTTTCGACCGATCGTTCCTATGGCAGCTATATGATATAGTGGTCCGATCTTAATAGGATTTTGCACATATATGAGGAGCATAGTAAAACTAATAAATGCCGATTTTGGTCAAGATATCTTGAAAAACAAAATGTTTTTCATACAAGATCCTACTTTTCGACCGATCGTTCCTATGGCAGCTATATGATATAGTGGTCCGATCTTAATAGGATTTTGCATATATATGAGGAGCATAGTAAAACTAATAAATGCCGAGTTTGGTCAAGATATCTTGAAAAACAAAATGTTTTTCATACAAGGTCCTACTTTTCGACCGATCGTTCCTATGGCAGCTATATGATATAGTGGTCCGATCTTAATAGGATTTTGCATATATATGAGGAGCATAGTAAAACTAATAAATGCCGAGTTTGGTCAAGATATCTTGAAAAACAAAATGTTTTTCATACAAGATCCTACTTTTCGACCGATCGTTCCTATGGCAGCTATATGATATAGTTGTCCGATCTTAATAGGATTTTGCATATATATGAGGAGCATAGTAAAACTAATAAATGCCGAGTTTGGTCAAGTTTTCTTGAAAAACAAAATGTTTTTCATAGAAGATCCTACTTTTCGACCGATCGTTCCTATGGCAGCTATATGATATAGTGGTCCGATCTTAATAGGATTTTGCATATATATGAGGAGCATAGTAAAACTAATAAATGCCGAGTTTGGTCAAGTTTTCTTGAAAAACAAAATGTTTTTCATAGAAGATCCTACTTTTCGACCGATCGTTTCTATGGCAGCTATATCCGATCTTAATAGAGTTTTGTGCAC
>JAEIGF010000331.1:272500-411918 GCA_018903485.1 Drosophila littoralis | reverse complement strand
ACGGAAGGTTAAGAAGAAGCAGCCTGCTGGAGTAGGATGGCAAACGAAGATTAGGGTCCCAATTTAAACCTCGTAAGGCAAAAAGCAGAAATTGCTTCTGAACAGATTCAATACGATCCTGGCTATTGTTATACTGCGGAGACCAGATGCAAGAGCAGTATTCAAGGATAGGGCGAACAAGAGAGATGTACAGAAGTTTCGTTGTAAAAGGATCGTTAAACTCTTTAGACCATCGTTTAATGAATCCAAGTACACCTTTTGCCTCATTAACGATGGTATCTATGTGAAGATTGAAACAGAGTTTAGAATCAAAAAGAACGCCTAGATCCTTAACTGTTAGTATACGTTGCAAAGGGGTATTGTCGATTGTATAACTGACAAGATAAGGTGTAGTACGATAAAATGTCATAAACATACACTTTGAACAATTCAGATGCAATTGATTGGCCGAACACCAAAGTTGCATAGCGTTCAAATCGTCTTGTAGACGAGAATGATGTAGGGGATTAGTGTATGATAGAATAAGTTTCACATCATCCGCATACATGAGTACACGGGCATGTGATATAACAGAGGGGAGATCATTTATGAAAAGAGTAAAGAGTAAAGGTCCAAGATGACTACCTTGAGGAACACCAGAAGTAACGTGAACCTGTTTAGAGGTAGTCTGCCTTAGCATTACTCTTTGGGTCCTACCTTTTAAATAAGAATTAATCCAAAGCAAAAGAGACGGAGGGAAACCTATTCGGTCAAGTTTAAAAAGTAAAATGTCATGGTGCACAGAGTCAAACGCTTTACTGAAGTCAGTATAAATGACATCAGTTTGCATTTTCGAAAGAAAAGCATCATTTACCAAGGAAGTAAATTCAAGCAGATTGGTCGTAGTTGACCGATTCTTTACGAATCCATGTTGAACAGGGGAAACAACTGATTTGCAGAAATGCTGCAGATTCGAAGTGATTATTTTTTCAAATAATTTAGGAATAGCGGACAGTTTTGCAATGCCCCTGTAATTTTGTATATCAGACTTTCCACCTTTCTTGTGGAGAGGAATGATATAAGATTCTTTCCAAAGAGATGGAAAGACAGAAGATTCAAGAGATAGATTAAAAAGCTTTTGCAATGGATAAAGAAGGGAAGAACTACACTCCTTGAGTAGACTACTAGGAATATTGTCAGGCCCAGGAGAGTAAGAAGATTTTAAAGAGTTTATAGCTGAAAGGAGAGAGGAGTGTGAAATAATAGGAGGAGGTATAGAACTAGAGGAAGAAATAATAAGGATAAGAATTATTATTAGGACAGACTGAGGAGTAAGTAGATTGGAAAAAATTAGCAAAGAGGTTAGCAGAATCAGAGTCATTACTAGCTTTATCCATCCCGAAAGAAAAGAAGTTGGCAAACTTGAAGATTTACGCTTCAAGTTTACAAAATTGTAAAACTGTCTCGGATTTTGGGCAAATTGCCTTTTACAACGAGTTAGATAATTCTCATAGCATTGAGAATTCAGAAGAAAAAAAGTTCGACTTGGCTATGGAATATTTAGCCAAGTCTGTACACGAACCAGACTTTTTAAACTTTTTAAAATATTTAGATTTCAAGTTTTTAAGATGTGACAATCTGGGAGTAAACCAGGGTGGTTTTGAAGAAGTAGTCGAAGGAATTGACTTGGGAATGCTCATATCTAAGAGGGAGTTTAGGGTGCTATAAAAAAAGTAATAGCAGTATTCATATCAACCGAGTCATATAAGAAAGACCAATCGGTTGCATAAATAAGCTGATTCAGCAATGAATAATTTCCTTTGCGAAAGCAGAGGCGGGGCTTATTGGCTGATGAGCACGAAATGAGACGATTACAATTGAACATTGTAATCTCTAAAGTAGGATGATATACATCCTCAGGAAGAGATAAAGGAGGGTACCTAGACACATTAGAGATAAGGTAGTTGTTAACAAATACAAGGTCAAGTGTTCTATTCAAATGATTAGAAATTGAATTGATTTGAAACAACGAAAGATCAAGCATGCAGTCTATAAAATCATGCTGTGCTAAGGGCACTAGATAATTTTCGCCAGTGAATAATGACCAAGAGATGTTCGGCAAATTAAAATCACCCAACACCATAAATAGGTCATTATCACGCACGTGTGAAGAAACTTCTTTAATACAAGTAATATGTTTCATATAAACTTGAATATCAGAAGAAGGAGGAACATAAGAGCATGTAATATAGATATTCCGTGTAGGAAAAGACACCTTGACTGAGATAATTTCAGCGTCAGTAGGCGTACTAAAACAGAAAAGTTCTGACTGGAGAGTGGCTTTAACGGCAATTAACACCCCACCACCTCGAGTCGGCCGATCATTTCTATGCAAAATAAAACTATTCGAAAATACCTCAAAATCGGATATGGTTGAATTTAACCATGTTTCGGAAAATGCTATTATATCCGAGTCGAAGGAAGTACTGGCTATGAAAAGATTTTTAAGCTTTGAAATAAGACCTCTGACATTCTGATAATGAATACAGATTTGGTCAGAAGATGAAGTTAGTTTTTTGGGGCAGAAATGGTACCCGGTATTGAAGGGACTGGAAGGGTGACAGGCTGGTTACGCTA
This sequence comes from Drosophila littoralis, assembly GCA_018903485.1. Lineage (NCBI taxonomy): Eukaryota > Metazoa > Arthropoda > Insecta > Diptera > Drosophilidae > Drosophila > Drosophila littoralis. The sequence goes on along the minus strand of JAEIGF010000331.1, from coordinate 409,302 downwards.
TTTTGGCTTGAACTCGTGAACAATCATGTGTGGAGGCCAAAATTTGGGATCACAAATGATTGGGAACATATCATGTGAAACATTTATTTTGAATGATGATATTTCACGAGGGGTGGAGAAATTAAATTTGGTTATTGACACGCTAGCAGAAGATTTGCTAGCAATATAGGCTGCCAATGACTCAGAAGTGGTGTCCGATGAAAGTCGAGACACAAAAACTTGCCTACGAGGGGCAACAACCGTTAAGGTAGGTGCTGATGGGGCTGCAGGTAGTACAGGAGATGGAGGAGCTAAAGAGGCACCATGATTGTGTTTAACAATCTGGGCAAGATTACGGGCAGGTCTACCTTTGCGGCCAGGAGCTGACGGGGCTGAGGCAGTTTGGATAACTGGGACGGTTTCAGGTACGGGCTCTGCTGGAACTACTTTAGGGGATAAATCGGGGGTAATTGGGCAGTCGCTTGGGGAAGGCGATAAAGACAACATTGGAGATAAATCCATGTTGCCAGGTAGAAACAAGAATGGCGTAGGTGTCTGAACAGACGTAGACGGCAATTGCAAAAGTTGAGGCTCCAACCGGCGACTGGTTGGAGACTCAAATTTATAATTGGCAAGCAACTCAAAACTCGAGTCAAATTTACTCGACAGTTGCTTAGCCACATTATTCAATTTTAAGAATTGATTTCTTACAGAATTATACATTCTGGAGAAATCAATTTGCTTGTCGAGGCAATCTGGGCACGACCAACGCAAGCCACCGCAGCCCTTCTTGGCAACTGCAGCGATCTTGTCGCAATCACGCCCAGTGAGACTTGCACATTTAGCATGCATCATATTCTCACACAGCCAACAATTAACAAATTGCGGCTGTGCAGAATCATCAGCCTGCTTGAACGTGCAAGGTTTCTTACAGCACGACATAATTCTTGTAATAAGCAAGTTTGCTCGCGCAGAGCAAAACGAAAACGGTGCACAAGAATAGAGCAAGTAAACACTCAAATACAGTTATCGTACACAAACAAAATGTTTGGAGCGAAAAGCAACAGCAAAAATTTGCGAGAGCGCGATGCAGAAGCAGAAATATGCGGCAGCGAACACACGCACAAACAAGTGTATGCACAGGGGAGCACCAAAGCAAAAGAATCAAAACAGGCAATAACAACAATACGGAACTGACGCCGCGTTCAATAAAAGCAATTATTAACAGACTTACGCTGCGACAACAGAATAACACTTTGCACAATTAAACAGCTTTTTAAATAAAGCACAAAAAAGGCCAAATTTAGAAATAACGAGAAAGAAGGGCTATCTTCGGCATGCCGAAGATCTAATACCCTTGCAGACCCAACCTTTTAATGCCGAGAAAATGGTTAAGGCCGAGTTTGGTCAAGGTATATTGATAAACAAAAAATATATTAATCAAAAACCGATGTAAATAAGATTTTGCAAAAATGAAGGGAGCATAGTGAAATCTTTAAATGCCGTGTTTAATCGAAAAATCATGAAAAACAAAAATTCTCCATACTAAATTAATTTTCGACCGATCGTTCCTATGGCAGCTATATGATATAGTGGTCCGATCTTAATAGGATTTTGCATATATATGAGGAGCATAGTTAAACTAATAAATGCCGAGTTTGGTCAAGATATCTTGAAAAACAAAATTTTTTTCATACAAGATCCTACTTTTCGACAAATCGTTCCTATGGCAGCTATATGATATAGTGGTCCGATCTTAATAGGATTTCGCATATATATGAGGAGCTTAGTAAAACTAATAAATGCCGAGTTTGGTCAAGATATCTTGACAAACAAAATGTTTTTTCATACAAAAACTTAATTTTCGACCGATCGTTCCTATGGCGGCTATATGATATAGTGGTCCGATCTTAATAGAATTTTGCATATATATGAGGAGCATAGTAAAACTAATAAATGTCGAGTTTGGTCAAGATATCTTGATAAACAAAAGGTTTTTTCATACAAAAACTTAATTTTCGACCGATCGTTCCTATGGCAGCTATATGATATAGTGGTCCGATCCAGCTGGTTTTGACATATGTGCTTCGTGCAACAGAAATAGGGATTTCTGCAAAGTTTCATTAAGATAGCTTTAAAACTGAGGGACTAGTTCGCATAGAAACAGACAGACGGACAGACGGACAGCCGGACAGACGGACAGACGGACATGGCTATATCGACTCGGCTGTTGATGCTGATCAAGAATATATATACTTTATGGGGTCGGAGATGTCTCCTTCTATGCGTTACACATTTCACGACAAAATTATAATACCCTCTGCAAGGGTATAAAAAGCAGGATTAAAGCGCAAAAAAATATATAAAAATCTTGGAGCCCAAGTAAAACACGTCAATCACTCTCAACTGAGAACTCTCTGCCGGTGATTTACACACATGCATAGTTACATTTTTTTTTTAAATTTTTCTCATAATGAAATTTTCTACAGTATATCTTATTGCACCATAGAATATTTGAGTATTCTCAAAAAGTCAATTGCATTTAAATTGTGGCTTAAATTGGTTGGCAATACAAGTAGGGTTATTAACTTGATTTATAACTCTGGGGTGGTAGCGGGGAAGTGGGGATGGGTCTAAAATGAAAGATACTTGACATATATATAATATTCTAGAAGCAACATATCATGTTTGGTGACTCTAGCTCTTATTATTTACCCAATTTGCTCAAAAAACAGGATGTCGATATCGATTGCTTGGAAACGGAGTAAGTTATCGATTATCGGAAATAACCTCGATCTGCGCAGGCACTAGGAGCACCTACATCTAAAATTTGAGCTCTCTAGCTCTTCCGAGATCCTTGCGTTCATACATACGGACAGACGGACGGACGGACGGACTGACAGACAGACGGACATGGCTAGATCGACTCGGCTATTGATGCTGATCAAGAATATATGTACTTTATGGGGTCGGAGATGCTTCCTTTTGCCTGTTACATACATTTGCATTTAGCACAAATACAATATACCCTTTTTACCCATTTTCAATGGGTTCAGGGTATAAAAATAGAATCTGATATAATATGTAAATCCAAGCCATAACCGAAAATTAACCTTCATGAAAATTGACCAAGTATTCTTAAATTTTTGGTAGTTTGTGGTTTTATATATGCATTATATAAATATGAATGTATTAAATAAAAAGCAAATACAGTGACAACTCTGCTAATGAATCGGGCCATTCTTTTGTGAATCGGGCCATACTTATTCTTCCTCAATTTAACCCTGCTCTTAAGGGGGGAAAGATGACCCGACTATCGCTGTCCGTCAAAGAGAGTTTTGACTGTATTTATAAGCTTTTACTTTTGGTTAAACTGACAGCACATTTGGTGTGGCATCTTTTAGGCGCACAACGAGATTATTCTGGCTTAATAAGCACAATCTTCGTTTTAGGTATTAGTTTTATGAGTCTGTCTGTGTGCGTGTGTGTTCATATGGTACTCTATATATAAATCTTACTGGGCAACAGTTTGCTGACTATTGATTTAAAATCAGCAGAGGCCAGCCAGAAAAGAGCAATACCCCAACCCACACTCGATATTTAAGCAAAAGATTTTCTTAGTTTCCGGCTTCCTTTGAAAACTTAATCAAGCGCTTGAAGTGTGGAATGCGATAAGCGTAATATTTTGACTCAATTCCAGATAAGTTTATTACAAACGTTTTAAAAGGAATTACGATTGTATTTCTTGTTTGTGTGCTTGCCTAATTAAAAAAGTTTAGAGACTTGAAATTATTTTCATGTATATAAGGCTAGAGACATGAAATTCTAAATTTTTCATTACCCATTTACATGTCGATATAAATCGATTTTATGGAGAAAAGTGAAGATGCACAGCAGGAGCTGGAATGTTTCTGAAGGTGGGTTCAGAGTATCTCTCAGTCGCACTCTGCCTACTGCAGCACTCTCACTTGGTTAAGATATGGTATGTAATCGATAACTTTTATCAAAGATATAATCACTAACCATACAATGCATAGATACTCCAAACAGCATTTTAATCGAAGCAGGTTTTTTCGCAACGAGTGAGCCCCATGGGTGTCTGAGACCGTTTTAGTGTGCCCAGATAAAGTAAGACTGCTGAGAGCAGCAGCCGAACGCCGGCCTCGAAAGCCGAACGTTCAGTATGAAGCCGCATCTCGCTCAGCGCACATCGTCGCTGCGGCTGATGTCTTTTCTTTATGTATGTATGTATGCCTGTTTTAAATGCTTACAGCCCAAATACATATGTATGTGTATACGCATTTGCCTCGCCCTCACTCATTGCTTTGCACACTTGTGTGCATCTCTTTCTCCCTGCATATCTTCTCACAAAACCCCGAGATCTACACACATACATACATACATATGTTTGTGTTGTGTGGATATGCACACAAGTAGATCACGGCGTTTGTCGCGAGCCAGAGGTTTTTCTTCAATTGTGTGCCCTTTGTGCCTGTGGTAGCAAAAGGAACACACATTCAAATGCTCTATCATATATTTCTTCGTCCAGTCAGGTAAAATGAGAAGAATCTGATCTATATTTATTAAATAAACAATTCATTGACCTAAATAAAATAAATATATTTATTTTCTATTTACTGTAGAGACTTATTTTGCTTAAAATAAAAATATATCTAAGTCGTATTTCTGCAAGGGTAATTCATCGTCGGCTTGTCCAAAAATTCTAAGAGAATACGAAAAATTGAACATTTTCAAATTTTGCGACTTGCTACTTGTGCACACGCACACTCTTTCGACGGAGCAGTCGTGTGATATTATAAAAGGGTTTGGCCTGTTTATCTGCAAATTTGCTATTTTCCATGCTTGTTGTAGGGGTAAGGGTACCTGAACGTTGGCATTTGTGCATGATAACTTTTTGGGCCTGCAAACACGCATACTTACACACTTTTCTATATGGATGGAAGCATTTATGCGTTTGTGTGCGTGTTGGTTGCCTGCCTGCCTGCCGCCCGATGCAAATTTCATAAAATTTTAAGTTTTTGGCATTTCTTAACTTCGAGCTCTACACACACACCCATACACACACTCACAAATGCGTGTGAATGAGCCGATCAAGGGTTTGTCGTGAGACGAGATATTTTCATCAATGGGTGCGTAAATTTGTGCGACGGGCACGGTCTTTGTTATTTTGGCTTGCCTGCGGTGGGCTTGCGGCCGCAAAAGGCACAAATGTGTGAAGGGTCAATAAAAATCGGAGAATCTTGAGAAAATTTCACTATTTACCTTTTTCATAGATAAATAACAAGGGAGAAAATATATAAAAAAATGTCCATAACTGCCAAAAAATGCTCAAGAATGCAATTGATCTGTTTATGCATTTATTGACATTGTATAGAATTTTGGTTAAAGGGTTTTATGGCAGGTCATTACGGTCGAAATGTCTAGCATGCGTCTGTATCCATAACAAAATGCAAACGAACGACAAGTGCGGCTTACCTATTTTTATTGACCCTTCACACATTTGTGCCTTTTGCGGCCGCAAGCCCACCGCAGGCAAGCCAAAATAACAAAGACCGTGCCCGTCGCACAAATTTACGCACCCATTGATGAAAATATCTCGTCTCACGACAAACCCTTGATCGGCTCATTCACACGCATTTGTGAGTGTGTGTATGGGTGTGTGTGTAGAGCTCGAAGTTAAGAAATGCCAAAAACTTAAAATTTTATGAAATTTGCATCGGGCGGCAGGCAGGCAGGCAACCAACACGCACACAAACGCATAAATGCTTCCATCCATATAGAAAAGTGTGTAAGTATGCGTGTTTGCAGGCCCAAAAAGTTATCATGCACAAATGCCAACGTTCAGGTACCCTTACCCCTACAACAAGCATGGAAAATAGCAAATTTGCAGATAAACAGGCCAAACCCTTTTATAATATAACACGACTGCTCCGTCGAAAGAGTGTGCGTGTGCACAAGTAGCAAGTCGCAAAATTTGAAAATGTTCAATTTTTCGTATTCTCTTAGAATTTTTGGACAAGCCGACGATGAATTACCCTTGCAGAAATACGACTTAGATATATTTTTATTTTAAGCAAAATAAGTCTCTACAGTAAATAGAAAATAAATATATTTATTTTATTTAGGTCAATGAATTGTTTATTTAATAAATATAGATCAGATTCTTCTCATTTTACCTGACTGGACGAAGAAATATATGATAGAGCATTTGAATGTGTGTTCCTTTTGCTACCACAGGCACAAAGGGCACACAATTGAAGAAAAACCTCTGGCTCGCGACAAACGCCGTGATCTACTTGTGTGCATATCCACACAACACAAACATATGTATGTATGTATGTGTGTAGATCTCGGGGTTTTGTGAGAAGATATGCAGGGAGAAAGAGATGCACACAAGTGTGCAAAGCAATGAGTGAGGGCGAGGCAAATGCGTATACACATACATATGTATTTGGGCTGTAAGCATTTAAAACAGGCATACATACATACATAAAGAAAAGACATCAGCCGCAGCGACGATGTGCGCTGAGCGAGATGCGGCTTCATACTGAACGTTCGGCTTTCGAGGCCGGCGTTCGGCTGCTGCTCTCAGCAGTCTTACTTTATCTGGGCACACTAAAACGGTCTCAGACACCCATGGGGCTCACTCGTTGCGAAAAAACCTGCTTCGATTAAAATGCTGTTTGGAGTATCTATGCATTGTATGGTTAGTGATATAATCAACCTGGAGGAGTTGATACAGCTCAACAGATAATAATCTCAATTTGTGTCATATTTCGTTGGGTACAGAAGAACCTAGTCTCTTTATCAAAAGAGTTTAGACTGTCTCGCCTAGTTAATTGTGAAACCGATGTAATTTTAAATCCAACCATCTGTCAGATTCATCTTCACCGACGTCGACATTGTCATCATCAGCGATAATAAATTAATTTACTCGAGCAGACGAGTGCAGTTCATTTCAATTAACTTTGCTTTGTTGCACCTCAAATATTGCATATGCGGTTCGCTGCACTTTTCCACAAATGTGTCCTGCAGTATCCTTGTGCAACGATTTTGAGAGCTTTCATAGTTGCGTTTGGGCGTTGTGCCGAATGAAGCACACATAATTGACCACACGATGCAATAAAGGGAAGGTGGGGCGTGTCCAGAAACTGTACGTCCCATGTGTAAAACAAACGTGGGAAGCATAACAAAGCTCATAATGCCACATGCATCTTAATTTTTATACCCTGAACCCATTGAAATGGGTAAAAGGGGTATAATGTATTTGTGCAAATGTATGTAATAGGCGGAAGGAAGCATCTCCGACCCCATAAAGTATATATATTCTTGATCAGCATCAATAGCCACCTAGCCATGTCTGTCCGTCTGTTTGCCTGTCCGTCTGTCCGTATGTATGAATGCAAGGATCTTAGAACCTATTAGAGCTAGAGACTTGCTCTATCTGTAGGTCCTCCTAGCCCATGCGCAGATCGAGTTTGTTTCCGATAATCGATAACTTACTCCGTTTCCAAGCAATCGATAAAATTGGATAAATAGTAAGAGCTAGAGTCACCAAAAGTGATATGTTTACTCTAGAATAGTATATATATATCAAGTATCTTTTATTTTATACCTATCGCCACCTCCCCGCTACTACCTCATAGCTATAAATCAAGTTAATAACCCAACTTGTATTGCCCACCAATTTAAGCTACAGTTTTAATGCACTTTACTTTTTGAGAATACACAAATATTTTATGGTACAATAAGATATACTGTAGAAAATTTCATTAAGATCGATTCACAAATGTTACGTTATGTTACATATTTTGATTACCCACGTGTTAGCAGCGGAATTTGCAAATTCCAAGAATTTCTGTATACATGTACACACACACACATTCATGCGCGTCTGCTTCGAGTTCTATCAACAGCTCTGCAATTGCGATTGATTTGTTTTCTGTGCTACTATTTTAGTTGGTTTTTTTTCTCACTAAGACCCAATTACTAGTGTGGCTGTTGAGTAGAGGCGGTGGCAAGTGGTGTTGTATGTAGCGAGTTTGAGATTTACCGAGGAAACTATTTTTTTTTTTGTCGGTAGTGTGGCTGTTGAGTAGAAACGGCGGCAAGTAGTGCGGTTAGTTGCGAGTTCGAACCCTGCCAAGGGAACTTACATTTTTTTAAATTTATCTTTGTTAATACAAAATCATAACAGCGCGTAGCTCGAGCTGAATTTGGTGTTGGAATAAGAGGGTTCAGGGTATTCCCTAGTCTGGAGCTCCGAACTAGAACCTCTTACTTGTTATATGAACCCATTAAATGAACCCATTAAAAATGGATGAAAAGCGTATATTGTATTTGTGCAAAATGCAAATGTATGTAACAGGCAGAAGGAAGCATCTCCGACCCCATAACATTTTGGTGACCCCGACGTGATCTTTTTATTTAACATTACAGTGTTGCATAAAATTATTTAAATTAAAATTGAGCTAGTTGTTACTAGTTTCGGCAGCAATTAAAAAACCGCTCTTAATATACATACATATGTACGAGCAAGTGTCATGCGGTAAATTGCAGTAAAGAGGAGTCTGTGTACATAAGCATTTATACACCTACATATAGACGCGTTGGCTCTCGCTATCTGCACTTTACTTGTGTTTTTATTCGACAAACTGTCGCGCCCTTAAGAGTACAGTGGTAACAATAAGTCAACGGTCAACGACTTTTTCTTTGACTTTTTCGTTTGCTTCGGTTGCCATGGAAAGTTCTAGTGCTGAATCGTTGACCCAGCCTACAAACAGGGTGTCATTTTTTAAAGCGCAAGGTGGCGTCCTCGTATGAGCGGTTGCAGGCGCTTCAATCTAGCCCAAAAACGCCCCTTGCCAATAATGATGAAATTGCATTGTCGGTGCTGCTCAAGCGGATTGAAAAAATGGAATCTGCATTTGAAGACGCTCAAAACAAATTGGAAGAACTAGACTTTGACGAAATCGGCAGTGAGTTACGCGAGGCTTTTTGATGAGCTTTCAGTAACTTTGGAGACTTCGGTGCGGTTTGAAATTGCTAAGCGCAGTAGAGCATTGCCGTCCAGCTCCACATTTGTAAATGAGCCTATTGCTGCTGCGTCAATGACTAGATCCAGAGCGTTACCGACCTTACCGCCAATCAAATTGCCAACGTTTTCTGGAGGTTATACAGAGTGGTCAGATTTCTTTTCAATGTTCACAACTTTAATCGAAAATCATCCCGAACTCACAAACATTGAAAAAATGCAGCATTTGCGGCTCTGCTTGAAGGACTCTGCGCTGGATACCATTCGGTCATTGGAAATATCAGAGGCTAATTATTCCTTAGCATTAAATTTATTACAAAAACGATTTGATAACCGTCGATTAGTATTTCAGGCACACATCGTTGAACTGCTGAGAATGGCTCCGCTGGCATGCTGCGTGAATTGTCGGATAAGTTTAATGCCCATATTCGTGCTCTCACCAGTTTGGGTAGCAAGGAGCAAATTGCTGGTTGCATCCTTGTTCAGGTGCTACTGCAAAAACTGGATCCTGCTACGCAGGCGAAGTGGGAAGAGAAGGTGGAGGATCCCGCCTTTGCAAATTTAATTCCATCATGGGCACAAATAGCCACATTTTTGGAGCAACGCTAGAACCCTAGAGAGTGTGGATTATGCTATGGCAACCTATACGCCGAGCTCAGGTGGGCAAAAACAAACAGACTAACTCCAGTAGGACATCACTCGTTGCTACTAACTCAATGGCTGCTGTTTGCGTATTTTGCAATGGTGAAGAGCATAATATATGGCAATGCCCAAGATTTGGCAATTTGTCTCCAGATATGCGTCTCAAGGAAGCAAAACGATTATCTTTATGCCTCAACTGCCTTAAAAGGGGACATCTTTTACGAACATGCAATTCCGGAGCTTGTCGCACATGTGGCTCCAAACACCACACACTTCTGCATTTAGACGTTTTGCATTCGATTCATCACTCTGTCACTCCTACTGCAGCTTCTTCAGCCCCCGCCTCTACCTCTCTTGTTGCCCACAACCTCAGCAGCGATGTTGTGTTCCTAGCCACTGCTATTGTACTAGTTAAAAATCGGTCTGGAACTCTAGTTCCGTGTCGTGCTGTATTGCGGTGGGTCACAGCTACATTTAATTACATCCCGATTCGCTTAACAGCTTCAGTTGAAGAAAAGTCCGTCTTCAGCCGCAGTTGCTGGCCTGGGAAACGCTCCTTTCGCTACTGATGGATGCACTGTGACAGTCAATCTACAATCTCAAACGTCAGAGTACTCTGCAATCATCACAGCCATCGTAGCTTCCACTATAGCAGATCGCCAGCCAAGCATCGCCCTTAATACAACTAATTGGAATGTGCCTGGAAATATCCGCCGCAGCGAGTTGACTTATTAATCGGAGCTGGTCTTTTCTACGAGCTAATGTGTGTCGGGCAAATAAAACTGCTACCGGGATTGCCTCTTCTGCAGAAGACACGCTTTGGATGGATAGTTGCAGGTGGCGGTTCCCAGCAAGGTGGTACCTCTCTTTTGGCCAATCGTGTATCGTCTGATGCCCGCACTGATTCTGATGGCCGAACCGATGAGTTAATTCAACGATTTTGGGAAGTAGAACGTTTTCCAGACTCTGTTACTAAAGCAACAAAGGAAGAGCTTGACTGCGAGGAGCATTTTGTTAAGAATTTCCAAAGGTTGACAACAGGAGCATATTCCGTGCGACTCCCTCTCAAACTCACGCTGGATCAATTGGGTAAATCTTATTAACAGGCATTTCGCAGATTTATATCGCTTGAGAGAAAGTTGCATCGTCATCCCAACCTTAAATCCCAGTATTGCGCGTTCATTCAAGAGTATATGGAGCTCGGACATATGACTCTTGTCCCTCCAGAGTCGTTACGTTTATGCAAATATTTTCTCCCTCATCATTGTGTGCTGAAGGAACAAAGCACGAGCACCAAACTTCGTGTCGTGTTTGATGGTTCAGCTACTACCAGCACTGGATGTTCGCTGAATGAAATGATGATGGCTGGGCCCGTCATACAACCGAAACTGTTTAACATTGTGATGCGATTTCGCACGTTCCCCGTTGCCCTTACTGGAGACATTGGCAAGATGTATCGCTGTGTCAGAGTAACGGTCCCAGATAACTACCTACAATGCATCTTGTGGCGAAATTCTACTAATTCTGAAATAAGTGTCTTCAAGTTGGACACAACTACGTATGGCACAAAACCAGCTTCCTTTCTTGCCGTTCGAGCAATGCAGCAATTGGCAGTCGACGAGCAACATTCATTTCCAATTGGTGCGAAAATTCTTCGACGCGATTTCTGTGTAGATGACCTTATATCTGGCGGTGGCTCGGTCCAAGAGGCGATCGACGTATTAAATCAAACAAAGGGCATCCTATCTAAAGGTTGCTTTGAACTCAGAAAATGGTGCTCGAGTCACTCTGCAGTGCTAAAAGGCATTCCTGACAAGGATAAGGACTCTTTTAAAATTTAGCGATGGAAGCGACATTACCAAAACCTTGGGCCTTGCGTGGGATCCTTCAACTGATAAATTAATGTTTTCTCTCACGGCTGCCAATCAGACACTTAAACCTTGCAAGAGATCTGTTCTGTCCACCATAGCTCGTTTTTACGATCCACTAGGATTAATTGGACCAGTCATCGTTAAGGCCAAAATCTTTATGCAGCTTCTTTGGAAGGAAAACTTGGATTGGGATGAGAATCTTCCAACTTCTCTAAATACTGCCTGGCAGGAACTTTGCCAAACTTTCAGGAATGTCCAATTATCCACCTTTCCCCGGTTGGTTTGCAATACAACGTGCGATGTAGAGGCTCACGGTTTCTGTGACGCTAGCATTGCCGCGTACGGAGCTTGCATTTATATGGTTTCAAAGGGACATCATTCGAGTTCACGCCTATTCTGTTCTAAATCACGAGTGGCTCCACTTAAAACTCTTACGGTACCAAAACTCGAGCTTTGTGGCGCACTTTTGTTAGCCCAATTGATGCAGGAAGTAGCTGAAATGAAATTATTTACCGGTACATTCCATTGTTGGTCAGATTCATCAATATGTCTATCATGGATCCGAGATGAATCGTCGAAGTTTAACTTATTCGTTGCAAATCGAATAGCCACCATCCAGGAACTCACAGCGGGCTTCCAGTGGCATTATGTTCCAACAGCCAGTAATCCAGCTGACATTCTCTCCAGAGGGGCCACTCCTGACGAGCTTATACAGTCAAAACTTTGGTCATGTGGTCCTGAATTTTTGACTGGTCCACAAAGGTGCTGGCCTGCGACTTGTCTTCTTGAAAAACCAATCCTGGAGTTACGCAAAAGAGTGTTGCTCATCACAGATCCTACAGGTGATGCCATATTAAGGTGCAAATATGTGAATTCCTTCTCTGCTATTCAACGAGTGTTTGCCTATGTGTACAAGTTCATCCATCGTATTCGGCGCCCCGGACTTTTGATCTCCGACATACGTTTTGGATCCTTCATACTTTTACGTAACGTTCAAAAAGGCTCTCTTTGGGATGATATAAAGAACGTGCAATCAAAGGGCGTGGTCGTTCGTTCCAGTATACTCAAATCATTATTGCCTTTTCAGGATGAATTTGGTATTCTTCGAGTTGGTGGGCGCCTCGAAAAGTCAACCCTTCCTTATGAGGCCCGTCATCCTATTATACTGCCTAGACAACATCCAGTCACCATCGCCATTGTCACTCACTTTCATGAGCGGAATCTCCATGCTGGACCACGAGCCTTGTTGGGAGCAATTCGCCTGCAATATTGGCCGATTGGTGGCCGCAAAAAGTTTCCAGCATTGTAAACAAATGCATCAGATGTTTCCGGAACAAGCCCCGCTTGGTGGAGCACGTAATGGCTAATCTTCCAAAGGAGCGATATGTTGAAACTCGAGCGTTTGATATAACTGGTGTAGACTTTGCGGACCATTCTTCTACAAGCCTGACACTCGAAACAAAGCTCCTATAAAATGCTACATCAGCGTATTTATTTGCTTCGCCACGAAAGCCATTCATTTGGAGTTGGTCAAGGATCTATCTACGTGTGCATTACTCAATGCTCTAAAGCGCTTTATATGCACTCGTGGCAAGCCACGTCAGATTTGGTCTGACAATGCCACCAACTTTGTCGGCGCCAAAAACGAGCTGTTGGAGCTAAAAAATCTCTTCATCAGTAGCTGTCATCAAGAGGCTGTGCTCCAGTTTTGTTTGGCGGACACAATTGACTGGCGCTTCATCCCACCGCGCTCCCCTCACTTTGGTGGCCTTTGGGAGGCGGCGGTAAAAACTGCAAAACATCACTTCTATCGGGTTGTGGGGTCAACTGTTCTGGGATTCGAAGAGCTTCGTACCCTTGTGTGCCACATAACGGCAGTCATTAATTCTAGACCACTGCTTCCCATTTCAGAAGATCCAGAAGACCTTGATGTTCTTACCCCAGCTCATTTTTTGGTTGGTGGCCCACAAGCCTCGTTTACAGAACCAGATGTGACACGGCTCAATTTTAATCGTCTAGATAGCTGGCAGCGAGTGTCCTACATGCACCAAGTCTTTTGGTCTCGCTGGCGAGAAGAATATTTAAATCTTCTGCAACAGCGTTCAAAATGGCGGACTCCCAAGCCAGGTGTGGCTCTCAATGACATCGTTCTTGTCAAAGACGAGAACTTACCTCCTTTGAAAAGGCCACTAGCTAGAGTGGTTGAATTGGTCAAAGGAACTGATGACATCGCACGCGTTGCAGTTCTCAAGACGGCTAATGGAATTATAAAGCGAGCAACTAATAAGCTGTGTCTGCTTCCCCTTAACGATCCTGTTGAAGCTCAATCGTTCAACGGGGGGTATGTTCGGCTCAGCATCTAAAAATTAAACTTGTATTATGTTAGCATAACATTTCAGTTATATATTGCCCTGCGAGGCAAGCAATGTCACTATTTTGTTTTGTTTGGCGCTTCTCGCATGTCATAAAAATAACTCAATATCATTTGCTGTTAACTATCTAGCGCTTATCGCTTTGCGCTCATCGTAGTTTCCTTTATCGCGCTCTTTTACCTTTTGCACTTTGTCTTAAGCGGCTAGCGCATCAATGCTAGCGACGCCGCAATCCATTCTTGTTTCGTATATTCGTTATATCGGATCTCTTATCGATCGCTTCGCTAAAAATTGTACATTTTTGCATATTGTCAATACGTTTGCTATAAGCATAAATAAATCAACCCGTTGCATGAACTTATAAGAAAGGGTGTAGTTTTTATAACATCCTTAATTTCTCGCTACTAAGTGCTAATAAAAAAGCTTGTTAGCCCAACAAGCCTTTTTTTTGTTTATCAATATACCTTGACCAAACTCGGCCTTAACCATTTTCTCGGCATTAAAAGGTTGGGTCTGCAAGGGTATTAGATCTTCGGCATGCCGAAGATAGCCCTTCTTTTCCTTCAATACAAAATTGCGCGCACAAGTGTTCGTTCAAGCGAGATAGCGTATAGCTGGTTTGAGCGCGCAACGATTAACGGTGATTTTGCTACGGAGTCTATGTACAACGACAAACTGTATGCATATGCACAGGCATGCGGTTAAGTACCGTTATGGAGAGACTTGTTTAAAATTATCAATTTATGTTCAAGCGCGCAGCACTTAACGCACAACTGTGGATTGTAAATATACGCAATGAAATTATAAATAAAATGCGAACAGAAACGAAACGAACGAGTAAAAATAAAAATCACGCCGGGGTCACCAAAATATGTAGTTACAAGCCTTTTTGCAACTAATTAATTATCACTGCTTGTGCGCAGCGAAATTCAAAGAATTATATTTGATTCGAATGTATTTATTTGCCGCACAGGGCACTTATTATAATTTACAAAATGTTATGTTTGCTTGGCAGTCAACTCGAAATAGTTGTGCCTCGCTTGCGATCAAACGAAAAACTAACTATATGCAAAACGAACGAAATTGAGCTCCGCTCAGAACGATGGGCAGCGGACGTCAACGCAGCAGGCAAAGGGCCGACGAAAGAGAGTAGGCAGCAGCTTACAAACATTATTTGCTCTTAAGCTGTTATTATGATTATTGTCTTCTGCTGTTACTGCACGCAGCCGTCGCTGTCATCTTTACCGGTCACTTGACCAAACAATTATTATTATTATTATTATTATTATTATTATTATTATTATTATTATTATTATTATTATTATTATTATTATTATTATTATTATTATTATTATTATTATTATTATTATTATTATTATTATTATTATTATTATTATTATTATTATTATTATTATTATTATCATTATTATTATTATTATTATTATTATTATTATTATTATTATTATTATTATAATCATAATTTGTTGGTTATATGATGTTTTTAATAGTGGAACTAAACTGGAAACTGTAGCGGATTCAAAGGTTTCTTCTTTAGTACGCATCTGTACGTCTCCATTGTTCAGTGGTTCGTAAGCAACAGACAATGGTATACTTCAGAATAAGAATAAGGACAAAGTAAAACAAAAGATTTAAGTGCGAGCAGGATTCAAGTATTAGTTGTTGGTGAAAACTTATGCATATTTCAATACTCCTTCTCAGCAATTGTATACTTGGAAAACTTATTAATAACAATTCATTTCATTAATAAATTTGACATGTTTGTTCTTTTGCAAATTTTTAGTTAGTACGTCGGCAACTATATCATTAGTACATATATATTTAACATCTATTTCTTTCTTAGAATATAGCTCGCGTACATGGTGGAACTTTGTGCCGATGTGCTTACTACGTTTATGCAAAATTGGATTCTTAGCTAAGCACTGTGCGTTTTGATTATCGCAATACAATAAAATAGGCTTGCTTTCTAAAATCCCATTTCATGCAACAATTTTTTAAGATATGTTGCTTCCCTTGCTGTGGTAGATAAGGCTGTATATTCGGCTTCAGTACTGCCATGAAATCGCGCTGCCTGCACCAATAAAGACACTATATGATTTACGATCTGCAGCTTCGTTCGCCCAGTCTGCGTCGACGTATCCATAGATCTGCTTGCCAGTGTCCTGACAGTGAAGTTTCATATTATCCGTGTCTTTTAGATACCTTAGCACATGCTTCGCTGCAACTTCATGCTCCTTGTGAGAGCTGGCATTTCGTTTGCCAGTTCGCTACCGAATGTAGTATGTCCGGCCTGGTTGTTATGGCCAAATACATCAACGAGCCTATCAATGATTGGTAGCTTTTTTCATTAACCATCTCGCAGTTGACTTTTAGATACCTTAGCACACGCTTCGCTGCAACTTCATGCTCCTTGTGAGGGCTGGCATTTCGTTTGCCAGTTCGCTACCGAATGTAGTATGTCCGGCCTGGTTGTTATGGCCAAATACATCAACGAACCTATCAATGATTGGTAGCTTTTTTCATTAACCATCTCGCAGTTGACGTCATCACACTTGACTTGGTGACCTGCATCCAGTGGTGTATCTACAGGCCTACACGTTGACATGCCCCAGGAGGTATGTAGCATTTGCTTCACTTACTGCTTATGGCCGATGGTTGTGTCTCCAGTCTCCCCTTCGCGCTCAATTTCTATGCCCAAGAAATGATTGAGCTGGCCGCCATCAACAACGTCAAATTCACTGGCAATGGACGCTTTGATTTTTAACAATTCGTCCTTATTTGAGCTGGCAAGTGAAAGATCATCAACATAAACTGCAATTGTATTAATATTACCTTGCCCATTGCGTATATATACGCAGGGCTCGCTGACACATGGAGTAAACCCTAGTTTTCTCAAGACTGTGTCCAGCCTACTGTTCTACTCTCTACCGCTTTGCTTTAGCCCATAGAGAGATTTTTTTAGCTTCAAGACTTTATCATGCATTATCTCATCACTTGCCATTTTCCTTAAACTGGCCAGATTTAAGTGTCCAAAACGATAATGCCATTTCCATAACTCAGTGCTGCTTGCCTTAGAGTACATACACTGCTTCATTTTAACATCAATGGTGAATAAATCACCTTTCTTGTATGCTTTCAGTATATTCACATTATCTCTGTCTTTTATCACTGCTCTGTCTTTATCAAAAATAGCTCTGTATCCATTTTCGACAGCTTTTGATACCGATATATAGTTAGCTTGTAACTAATTAACAAACAACACATTTTGCAGTTCAAGATACAAATTTCCCACAGTAAAGCACCCAGTACAAATGCCGTTAGCAAATATGAAATTTTCTCCTGCAAGCAATATTTTCTCTTTGTGCTCTCTAATATATATGTCGAAGCGGCCGTAGGGTCAGAATTCTTCACACTTTGAGCAGCGAGTCCCGGCATCTTTGCTGGTCGCATTTGCTTCTCTTTTCTAAATTTCGCAGTGCGCAATCACGTCCGTTCGCTCAGACCATTTATTTCTGTCTGTCCACATCAATCCTTTGGCTCGCAACGCAACGAATAATAACGAAAACCAGCGGTAACCGCTTTTGCTTCTTGCAACGCATCGAAAACCAGCGTTAACCGCTTTTGCTTCTTGCAACGCAACGAAAACCAGCCGTAACCGCTATTCCTTCTTGCAACGCTTTCTTTGTGTCCTTACACGAATCAGCTGACAAAGAACCGCACGCACACCAACGACTCTATGCACGGGTCTCACTCAGTGAGAGAATTAACAGTTAGTCCTCTCACCGACTCTCAGTGATATAAGAAATACAAGTCGACAATGACAGTTACTCTGTTTTCTCTATTCTTCTTTCTTTTAATTTCGACTCATACAGTATTCATGTTGCTGTACTTATATTCGAAAAACAATAACAATAACAATAGCAATGCTCCGACACGGCCAATTCTGACAATTACACGTCCTCGTGTATAAATTTAGCAATTCATGTTGATATGCTCCGCTCAAGTGTTCTTTCGCCTTTCTTTAAATCAATGTTAACATAATCTGTACAACTTATTTGATAGCCAAATCATACAGATGAATGTCCAGATAGCGCACCAAGTCTACCTATGTTTCTCGAAGAGGCCTTTTGATCATGACGTTACACATTTATGCGCCTGTTTCAATGCTAGTACCTTCACTGGCACTGTTTCTTGCGTCTGTTTCAACGCCAACACCTGTACCTTCACTGGTACCAATTGCGTCTGTTTCAACGCCAACACCTGTACCTTCACAGGTACCAATTGCGTCTGTTTCAACGCTACTTCTCATCATATCCTCATCCATCTCCGCAGAAACTGTCTCGACCGGTAACGCTCTTAAAGACTCATGAGGATACTTGTAGGTTCGCTTGCTTGTTAATGACTTCAAACAATATCGGTCTCCTTCAAGTACTTCTGTTATGACAAATGGGCCTTTAAATTTGGGATCTAGCTTGGTCTGATTTCTCTCTTCACACTTGAGCAGAACATGATCACCCACTTTATGCTTTACAACGTTTGCTTTGCCTTTATCGCTTCTGTTCTTATCATAACAGGCATTATTTTCTATATTCTCTTTTGCTTGTGCTCTTAGATTTTGTAGATTATCATATTTTTCATAAACAATGTTCGATAGCATCCCTAATGGTCTTACATCTTTTCCAATTAAAAGCTGTAACGGACTAAACTTAGTGACCCGATTGACTGTGCAATTTATTGCTAACTGTACCTCTTTTAATGCCTCTTGCCACGAACGTTGGCCCGTCTCTACCACTGTTAGTAAACTTTTAAGTGTACTCATTACGCGTTCGACTTGTCCATTTGCTCGACTAGCTCCTGTGGCAATTAAATGCAACTCGATGTTATGTGCAGAGCAAAATTCCTAAAACCCAGATCCTGCATCGCCCCAGATTTGCTATGATACGGGATGGTGCACCAAACAAGGAAATAACCACCTTCAGTGATACTATACAATTAGCTGCATCTATCTTCAGTGTATGGTGCAAATAAACGTACTTTGTAAACGCATCTATAAAGACTATAACATACTCTTTTTGGTCGTTTTTGCCACTTAGTTTACCGGTGATGTCTACATGTACCGTATGCCAGGGTATTTCGATTTTAGGAATCGGATGCATCTCTTGTTGCATTTTCCCAGATTGCGGTTTCGATAGCTTGCACGTGATGCAATTATCAACAAACTTTCGTACGTATTTCGTCATACCTTCAAACCAGTAACAACTGTACACTTTATCGAGGGTCTTTTCCCAACCAAGGTGCATTATAGCCTCATGAATGTGGTTAATGACAGCCCATCTATAAGATCTTGAAACTACAGGTAACCAACGGGTTTTACCATTTCTTTGAATTTTACGATACAGCAAGCCTAGTCTCAACTCATACGTACTGGCAACATTCTCGTTTAATTCATTGTTTTTTAGTTTAGAGATTAAAGATGTCATTTCGAGATCTCGTTGCTGTTCAGCTATAAGCCAGGTGTCACTTAATTCAGTTAAATCTACGCGCATTTCAGGTGCTTTGACAGCAAACTGTAGCTTTTTTGTTATTGGGTTTCTTGAGAAGAAGTCTACATGCGACATGCGTTTTCCCTTTCTGTACACAATATCGAATTCAAAAGATTGCAAGTACAACCACCATCGATATACCTTGTCATCTAACTCAATCTTTTGTTGACTTGCCTTTAAAGAGTTACATTCAGTATATACTGTAAATTTGATACCTTTTAAATAATGTTGATAATATTTTACTGCTAAAGTATGATGCTAATCCAATGAACTGTCTTAGCTGCGTAACCGTTTGCGGCGGTGGCAATTCAACTAATGCCTGCAATTTTCGAGGATTAGGTCTAAGCTCACCTGCCTCTACTTCGTAACCCAAATAATCTATTTTTGATTTTAAAAATGTACATTTTTCGAAATTAAATGAGAATCCAGCTTGAATAAGAATTTCTATGACTTTCTGCAATCTTGAAATTGCCTCATCTTTAGTTTCGGCCACGACCAATACATCATCTATGTAAACCACAACATACGAATACAAAAGTGGCCCCAACGCTTTTATTATTGCCCGCTGAAACACCGACGGAGCATTTTTTAAACCAAACGGCATTGCCAAAAACTCAAATTGCCCTTCTGGTGTTACAAATGCTGTACGCTCTACTGAATCTGGGTGAATAGGTATTTGGTAAAATCCGCTGGCCATGTCCAAACAAGAAAAATACCTTCCCCCACGTAGCCTTGTAATTTGGTCGGAGATAAGAGGCAATGGAAATGTATCCGAAACTGTGTTAGCGTTAAGCTCCCTATAGTCGACGCATAAGCGATCAGTTCCGTTTTTCTTTCTTACCAATAAAATCGGACTCGCAAATGGGGAACAGCTCGGTCTTATAATATTTGCCGCCATCAACTCATTAATTTTTTCGCGAACAGTTTGCTTCTCATTTACACTTCGCCTTTGTACCGTTTTACTTGGATCTATTAACCGAATTTCCAACTGGCCTGTGTTAACCTGTTTCTCTGGAACGCAAGAGATAAAATGTTCCATGTATGGTTTCAAAACGTTTATTAAACGTCTCTTGTCAGCTTCGTCTAACTCTACATTTTGGTTAATACATTCTTCATATGTTTTGGGTTCAGTATCAACATTAATCAGCTTTACTTTATAAATGCAGAATCTGTCTGACTCGATCGTCACTCCGAAACCTTGACTTAAAATTTCCCTGCCTATCATAACATCGTGTTTCAAATATTTGTCCATAACGAATAACATTTCCAAAATAAAGTCATTTATGGTTACATTGCTCAAAATTTGGTGGAGCTACATACAGAATCGTTTCCAATACCCTTAAGCATTACTACGTTAAAAAGTCTTTTTCCAGAGAATTTTCCAGCTGCGCTTTCCTTAATGAGTGAACACTCGGCTCCAGAGTCAAAACAAAAATCAACGAACTCACCAGAATGAACGAGCACACCTTTTGGCCTCATACCAATGCCTCCAGCATGCCCGCTTCCCAATGGTTGTGATTCGCGATTTTTCTTCTGGCGGCAGTCTGCGATTTTGTGCCCTGTCTTTCCACAATAATGGCAAACGATGTTTGAAAACTTCTGCTTCTTCCTTTCAAGTCCCACAGTATTTTCTGCTTTCGAAGTCTCTTGACGCTGCTCGATTTCATATACCTGCAACTGTTGCTGTAATTCGCTTCGCGATTTGATGTTTCTGGTGCACACAAGCTCTTTTAGTCTGCTGTCCAGTTGCGCAGTATGCGCAAGCACAACTGACACCAACAATTCCTCCAGCTCCATATTTTTCATTTTCGTCATTAACGAAGTGACGAGTCGGCTTGCATACGACGACATGCACTCTCCAGTCCCTGGGCGTCCGTCTAGCAGCTTAAGAAATGTTGCTGTGGTTGTCTCTACGCCGACAAATCTTTGCGTAAAAAGTTGCTTGAACTCAACCCAAGTCATGCCAGGAAAACAGATTTGTGAAAGCCATTGCGGTGCACTGCCCTCCAAAGCTTTACTGAGGGCAATCACGAGCGCACAACCCTCAAGTGGATTTTCAATAAAAATCATATCGGCCGTAATACTCCAAGCACATGCATCAGCACCGGTAGCTTCGGGGTTGTATTTTGGTAAAAACACCGTCTTTGACTCACGAGGCGCTGCGTTAGCCTGCACCGTTCGCAGCAACTCAATAAAATTTCTATTTTGTTGCTCCAAAATTTGACACAACTGAGAGTTAGGAGGATCCAATCCCACTTCTGATATCGAAGCGGCCGTAGTGTCAGAATTCTTCACACTTTGAGCAGCGAGTCCCGGCATCATTGCTGGTGGCATTTGCTTCTCTTTTCTAAATTTCGTGCGCAATCACGTCCGTTCGCTCACACCATTTACTTCTGTCTCTCCACATCAATCCTGTGCCTCGCAACGCAACGAATAATAACGAAAACCAGCGGTAACCGCTTTTGCTTCTTGCAACGCATCGAAAACCAGCCGTAACCGCTTTTCCTTCTTGCAACGCTTTCTTTGTGTCCTTACACGAATCAGCTGAAAAAGAACCGCACGCACACCAACGACTCTATGCACGGGTCTCACTCAGTGAGAGAATTAACAGTTAGTCCTCTCACCGACTTTCAGTGATATAAGAAATACAAGTCGACAATGACAGTTACTCTGTTTTCTCTATTCTTCTTTCTTTTAATTTCGACTCATACAATATTCATGTTGCTGTACTTAAATTCGAATAACAATAACAATAACAATAGCAATGCTCCGACATATGCAAACCATGACCTATCATAACACATGTGAGAAGTGGCGCCACTTCCAGACACCACGTCGATTTTGTCAAGTTGTCGTTTTTCTGCGCATTCGCAAGTATGGCTAGCGATCGCTTTATTTCAGCGTTTCTCTCTTTGCCTTCTTTACTTTTCTCTTTTTCCTTGCACTCAGCAATAAAATGACTTTCGCGGCCGCATCTATAACATTTTTTATTCCTTTTCGGATCTGTTTTTTGTACATTTTTTGTACGCGACACAAACGCTTGCTGTATGCCATTACTCGCTTCTTCTTTGTTCACTTGTTGTCTGTGTCCATCTTCAATAATCTTGATTTTCAAATCAGACATGGTCGGCCACTGTTCACGCGTTTCGATCGCTACAACAAAGTTTTCAAACTTTTTCCTATTCCCGTTAAAAGCAAAATTGTGATCATGTCTTCATTTATGTTTATTTCAATTTCTTTTAATTTGTCAACTATATTGGAAAACTCATTCACATAGTTTTGCACATTTACACCTTCTGGCATACTCAGTCGGAGCAAACTTTTGAACAACGCAATTTTTCTTGCTGGCCCGCGCGGTTGATACACACTTATATGCTTCTTTGGACGACACGTAATTTTTGATGAAATTAATCTGCGACGCTTTAACACCCAGCAATATGATTGCTAGTGCCTTTTCGTCCCGTGTATCAAACTGAGCCTTCTGTTCTTCGCTGTCACCTTCATTTTTAACAATTCTACCGCACACTATCGGCCATAGATCGTTTTGCACCAAAATGCTTTACATTTGCACTGACCACACTGCGTAATTTTCGTCATCCAACTTTTCGATGGAATATAACCCTTGTCTACTCATGTTTATTAATTTTTCCTATAATCACACACAGTAATTACAATTAATAGCACGATTATGTGTTTAGAGCCCCGGGCCCATAACCTGTTGATTATATGATGTTTTTTATAGTGGAACTAAACTGGAAACTGTAGCGGATTCAAAGGTTTCTTCTTTCTTACGCATCTGTACGTCTCCACCGTTCAGTGGTTCGTAAGCAACAGACAATGGTATACTTCAGAATAAGAATAAGGTCAAAGTAAAACAAACGATTTAAGTGTGACCAGCATTCAAGTATTAGTTGTTGCCGAAAACTTATGCATATTTCAATACTCCTTCTCAACAATTGTATACTTGGAAAACTTATTAATAACAATTCATTTCAATAATACATTTTACATGTTTGTTCTTTTGTACATTTTTAGTTAGTACATCGGCAACCATATCATTAGTACATATATATTTAACATCTATTTCTTTCTTAGAATATAGCTCGCGTACATGGTGGAACTTTGTGTCGATGTGCTTACTACGTTTATGCAAAATTGGATTCTTAGCTAAGCACTGTGCGCTTTGATTATCGCAATACAATAAAATAGGCTTGCTTTCTAAAATCCCATTTCATGCAACAATTTTTTAAGATATGTTGCTGCCCTTGCTGTGGTAGATAAGGCTGTATATTCGGCTTCAGTACTGCTTAACGCCACCAGACTTTGTTTCTTCGATACCCATGAAATCGCGCTGCCTGCACCAATAAAGACATATCCACTATACATATGATTTACGATCTGCAGCTTCGTTCGCCCAGTCTGCGTCGACGTATCCATAGATCTGCTTGCCAGTGTCCTGACAGTGAAGTTTCATATTATCCGTGCCTTTTAGGTACTTTAGCACACGCTTCGCTGCAACTTCATGCTCATTGTGAGGGCTGGCATTTCGTTTGCCAGTTTCGCTACCGAATGTAGTAGTCCGGCCTGGTTGTTATGGCCAAATACATCAACGAGCCTATCAATGATTGGTAGCTTTTTTCATTAACCATCTCGCAGTAGACGTCATCACACTTGACTTGGTGACCTGCATCCAGTGGTGTATCTACAGGCCTACACGTTTACATGCCCCAGGTATGTAGCATTTGCTTCACTTACTGCTTATGGCCGATGGTTGTGTCTCCAGTCTCCCCTTCGCGCTCAATTTCTATGCCCAAGAAATGATTGAGCTGCCCGCCATCAACAACGTCAAATTCACTGGCAATGGACGCTTTGATTTTTAACAATTCGTCCTTATTTGAGCTGGCAAGTAGAAGATCATCAACATAAACTGCAATTATATTAATTTTACCTTGCCCATTGCGTATATATACGCAGGGCTCGCTGACACATGGAGTAAACCCTAGTTTTCTCAAGACTGTGTCCAGCCTACTGTTCCACTCTCTACCGCTTTGCTTTAGCAGATAAAGAGATTTTTTTAGCTTCAACACTTTATCATGCACCATCTCATCACTTGCCATTTTCCTTAACCTGGCAAGATTTAAGTGTCCAAAACGATAATGCCATTTCCATAACTCAGTGCTGCTTGCCTTAGAGTACATACACTGCTTCATTTTAACATCAATGGTGAATAAATCACCTTTCTTGTATGCTTTCAGTATATTCACATTATCTCTGTCTTTTATCACTGCTCTGTCTTTATCATAAATAACTCTGTATCCTATTTCGACAGCTCTTGATACCGATATATAGTTAGCTTGCAACTAATTAACAAACAACACATTTTGCAGTTCAAGATACAAATTTCCCACAGTAAAGCACACAGTACAAATGCCGTCAGCAAATATGAAATTTTCTCCTGCAAGCAATATTTTCTCTTTGCGCTCTCTAATATATATGTCGAAGCGGCCGTAGGGTCAGAATTCTTCACACTTTGAGCAGCGAGTCCCGGCATCTTTGCTGGTCGCATTTGCTTCTCTTTTCTAAGTTTCGCAGTGCGCAATCACGTCCGTTCGCTCAGACCATTTACTTCTGTCTGTCCACATCAATCCTTTGCCTCGCAACGCAACGAATAATAACGAAAACCAGCGGTAACCGCTTTTGCTTCTTGCAACGCATCGAAAACCAGCGGTAACCGCTTTTGCTTCTTGCAACGCAACGAAAACCAGCCGTAACCGCTATTCCTTCTTGCAACGCTTTCTTTGTGTCCTTACACGAATCAGCTGACAAAGAACCGCACGCACACCAACGACTCTATGCACGGGTCTCACTCAGTGAGAGAATTAACAGTTAGTCCACTCACCGACTCTCAGTGATATAAGAAATACAAGTCGACAATGACAGTTACTCTGTTTTCTCTATTCTTCTTTCTTTTAATTTCGACTCATATAGTATTCATGTTGCTGTACTTATATTCGAAAAACAATAACAATAACAATAGCAATGCCCCGACACGGCCAATTCTGACAATTACACGTCCTCGTGTATAAATTTAGCAATTCATGTTGATATGCTCCGCTCAAGTGTTCTTTCGCCTTTCTTTAAATCAATGTTAAAATAATCTGTACAACTTATTTGATAGCCAAATCATACAGATGAATGTCCAGATAGCGCACCAAGTCTACGTTTCTCGTTTCTCTATGTTTCTCGAAGAGGCCTTTTGATCATGACGTTACACATTTATGCGCCTGTTTCAACGCTAGTACCTTCACTGGCACTGTCTCTTGCGTCTGTTTCAACGCCAACACCTGTACCTTCACTGGTACCAATTGCGTCTGTTTCAACGCGTTATGTGCAGAGCAAAATTCCTAAAACCCAGATCCTGCAAAGCATCGCCCCAGATCTGCTATGATATGGGATGGTACACCAAACAAGGAAATAACCACCTTCAGTGATACTATACAATTAGCTGCATCTATCTTCAGTGTACGGTGCAAATAAACGTACTTTGTAAACGCATCTATAAAGACTATAACATACTCCTTTTGGTCGTTCTTGCCACTTAGTTTACCGGTGATGTCTACATGTACCGTATGCCAGGGTATTTCGATTTTAGGAATCGGATGCATCTCTTGTTGCATTTTCCCAGATTGCGGTTTCGATAGCTTGCACGTGATGCAATTATCAACAAACTTTCGTACGTATTTCGTCATACCTTCAAACCAGTAACAACTGTACACTTTATCGAGGGTCTTTTCCCAACCAAGGTGCATTATAGCCTCATGAATGTGGTTAATGACAGCCCATCTATAAGATCTTGGAACTACAGGTAACCAACGGGTTCTACCATTTCTTTGAATTTTACGATACAGCAAGCCTAGTCTCAACTCATAAGTACTGGCAACATTCTCGTCCACGAATGATAAAAACTGGAAAACCAGGTAGACCCCGCAAGCAGTATAATTGCCTGAATATGCTGAAGGCAGAGGAAATCGTCATTCCTGAAAATGTTAGCGACGCAAATGAGTCAGATATGAGCCAAGAATGGTCAGCATCGATTCAGAAGGAGATAAAGGCACTTGAAGCCAATAAGACATGGGAGCTTGTGGACTTGCCAGCGAATAAGAAAGCGATAGGCTGCAAATGGGTTTTTGGCATAAAAGTTGACAAGGAAGGATATGTAAAGCGCTTTAAGTCAAGATTAGTTGCTAAAGGGTGCGCGCAGCGATATAGCGTTGATTTCTTCGAGACGTTCTCTCCAGTTGTGAGATACTCGTCTGTACGAATGATTGTGGCATTGGCAGTCGAACATAAGTTGTTTGTACATCAGATGGACGTGTCTAATGCCTACCTGAATAGTGAACTTTCAGAGGAAGTTTATATGAAACAACCGGACGGATTTGTAAGCGATGAATTCCCTGATAGTCTTGAAGTTGAAAAAATCTCTATATGGGCTAAAGCAAAGCGGTAGAGAGTGGAACAGTAGGACGCAGTCTTGAGAAAACTGGATTTTACTCCATGTGTCAGCGAGCCCTGCGTATTTATACGCAATAACAAGGTAAAATTAATACAATTGCAGCTTATGTTGATGATCTTTTACTTGCCAGCTCATATGAAGACGAATTGTTAAAAATCAAAGGGTCCATTGCCGGTGAATTTGACGTTGTTGATGGCGGCCAGCTCAATCATTTCTTGGGCATAGAAATTGAGCGCGAAGGGGAGACTGGAGACATAACCATCGGCCATAAGCAGTATGTGGAGCAAATGCTACATACCTGGGCCATGTCAACGTGTAGGCCTTTAGCTACACCACTGGATGCAGGTCACCAAGTCAAGTGTGATGACGTCAATTGCGAGATAGTTAATGAAAAAAGCGACCAATCATTGATAGGCTCATTTATGTATATGGCCATAACAACCAGGCCGGACATCCTACATTCGGTAGCGAAACTGGCACAACGAAATGCCAGCCCTCAATGAGCATGAAGTTGCAGCGAAGCGTGTGCTTAAGTACCTAAAAGGCACGGCTAATATGAAACTTCACTATCAGGACACGGGCAAGCAGATCTATGGACTGGGCGAACGATGCTGCAGATCGTAAATCATATAGTGGATATGTTTTAATTGGTGCAGCCAGCGCGATTTCATGGGAATCGAAGAAACAAAGTCTGGTGGCGTTAAGCAGTACTGAAACCGAATATATTGCCTTATCTACCGCAGCAAGCAGATCTATGGACTGGGCGAACGATGCTGCAGATCGTAAATCATATAGTGGATATGTTTTAATTGGTGCAGCCAGCGCGATTTCATGGGAATCGAAGAAACAAAGTCTGGTGGCGTTAAGCAGTACTGAAACCGAATATATTGCCTTATCTACCGCAGCAAGGAGAGCAACGTATCTTAAAAAATTGTGACATGAAATGGGATTTGTAGAACCCAATTTTGCATAAACGTAGTAAGCACATCGACATAAAGGTCCACCATGTACGCGAGCTATATTCTAAGAACGAAATAGATGTTAAGTATATATGTACTAATGATATGGTTGCCGATGTACCAAAAATAACTAAAAATTTGCAAAAGAACAAACATGTAAAATGTATTAATGAAATGAATTGTTATTAATAAGTTTTTCAAGTATACAATTGTTGAGGAGTATTGAAATATGCATAAGTTTTCGGCAACAACTAATACTTGAATCCTGGTCACACTTAAGTCTTTTGTTTTACTTTGTGCTTATTCTTATTCTTAAGTATACCATGGTCTGTCGCTTACGAACCACTGAACGATGTAGACGTACAGATGCGTAATAAAAAAAAAAACCCTTGAATCCGATACAGTTTCCTGTTTAGTTCCACAATAAAAAACATCATATAACCAACAAATATTATTATTATTATTATTATTATTATTATTATTAATATTAACATTAATATTAATTTTAATATTAATATTATTATTATTATAATTATTATTATTATAATTATTATTATTATTATTATTATGTTTATTATTATTATTATTATTATTATTATTAATTTTATTATTATTCTTATTTGTAGCATATAACCAACAAATATTATTATTATTATTAATATTATTATTATTATTATTATTATTTTTATTTATTTTATTATTATTATTATTCATTTAATCATTAATATTAATATTATTAATAGTATTATTATTAATATTAACATTAATATTAATTTTAATATTAATATTATTATTATTATTATTATTATTATTATGCTTATTATTATTATTATTATTATTATTATTATTATTATTATTATTATTATTATTATTAATTTTATTATTATTCTTATTTGTGGCATGTTACATGAAATAAGCATATGCCCACCATATTGCAGTGTATACAATATGTAAAGTGGTCATATGCTCAATCTCAAAGTTAGAGTATCAAGCGCATTGTTTACATAATACAACTACCGCCAAGTGCCGTAATATGATCAGCCACTTATATGTGGACTGGCCTGCAGCGTGAGGTCTGCAGCGTAAGCACTATGACGTTTTGACCGTTCGGTCCCAAGCGCATTCCAATGTATATGCCTTCTGCATGTACATATAACAAGATATATACAAATACATATGGCATGCTATGTACTCCCGTTCTGCCGCTGCTTTGAGCGACAGAACTCCAAACTTTATTATGTACTTTAGGCTAAGTCCATTTTAAATAAAGAGAGACGATTCATTCTGAATCTGACGAACAACGAAACCACTACCGTTACTATTCCTACATGGCGACCGTGAGCATGGTCTCACTAACCTGCAGTGAATTAAATTTGAAGTGAATACTATTTGTGAAATTACATCCCAAAAACTAGTGGAAAGGCAGCCAAGAAGGCTGGCAACAAACAACAACAAACTTCAACAATAACAACAGCAACAGCAGATGACATTTACTACAATTCTGGCAACAAATACAAAGATAGCAGCGATTAAGGGATAGCTGTGGACAACAAATAAATATCTGAGTGAGTAGAGTGCGGATGGATAAGAAAACAAAGACACAGAAAAGGCGCGGCGGTGTCAAACAAAGACTGAGGTCGGAAATTGACCATCTGAGCAAAGACTTGAACGATCAAGATAACCCGCCAGCATTGAACGATTCTGTTTCCATGCATGAAAAGCGCTCGTTTCGTGAAGCACAACTAGTGCAATTAATAAACAAAAAACAAAATCCATCCGTCACCTACCACCAAATACAAACTATAAACAAGAAAGTAACTCCTCCTATTCAAACAGCTATCCCAGCATATAAGAGACAATGTCCGGCGGACTGTGAGGGTCCATTCTACAACATTGGCTGCTCACTGACTTGCGAGATTGCCAAACCGACAGCGCTACAAAGAGCGTAATAGAGGGCAACATACAATCATCCCGGCCTGTGCGAGGACCAGCACCGGCAACTTGAACGAGTTTCGACATTGGACCGACAGCGCTACAAAGAGCGCACTACGAAATTTTTTTTATATATATAATGATTGTACAAATTGAGCGAGAACTCGCCCGATCAGAGTACATGTTGGAAGGCTGTACAAAATATAAGCAGGAAAAATTGTAAATTTACCTGCGAGTGAATAATAAAAAGAAAAGACATATAGCCAAAGGGCAATATAAAGGCAAATCATGATAAAGAAAATACCACTTGCTAAAATATTAAGACAAATAAAATAAAATTAAGTTTCAAAAAAAATAATCGTTTAAGACTAGCCATATGCAGTGAATTGAATTGAAAAAAATAATAATATCAATTTAATACACCAAAATTATTGATATATATATATATAAATATAAAAAAAAATATATAAATCTTTTTAATTTAAACGAATGAACAATACGATTAGTAAAACGGCAGACATAAATAATATAATATCTTATGAGAAATTGGCGTATTACAAAATGCCTTTGCTAGAATCTAAAACAGTGGATTCGACTGCTAACGTAATTAATAAAGTAGAATCCAGTAATGTATATTTAGGTCTGACCAACACATTGTTAATAATTATCGTTGTTATTCTCAGCGCAAACTTAATTTTTAAACTGTACAAGTTACACAATAAATGTTTGCGAAAAAAATATATGAGCAAGGCTAACGATCTAGAGAAAACAAAACAAATTTTAACAAAAGCCGCTACATCGATTATTGTTAATAATGTCTGGAACAATATATTAATAAATTCAAAAATAAAAAAAAACGAGAAAGAAGGGCTATCTTCGGCATGCCGAAGATCTAATACCCTTGCAGACCCAACCTTTTAATGCCGAGAAAATGGTTAAGGCCGAGTTTGGTCAAGGTATATTGATAAACAAAAAAAAAAGGCTTTTAATCAAAAACCGATGTAAATAAGATTTAGCAAAAATGAAGGAAGCATAGTGAAATCTTTAAATGCCGTGTTTAATCGCAAAATCATGAAAAACAAAAAATTCTCCATACAAGAACTTAATAATATGATATAGTGGTCCGATCTTAATAGGATTTTGCATATATATGAGGAGCATAGTAAAACTAATAAATGCCGAGTTTGGTTAAGATATCTTGAAAAACAAAATGTTTTTTTATACAAAAACTTAATTTTCGATCGATCGTTCCTATGGCAGCTATATGATATAGTGGTCCGATCTTAATAGGATTTTGCATATATATGAGGAGCTTAGTAAAACTAATAAATGCCGAGTTTGGTCAAGATATCTTGACAAACAAAATGTTTTTTCATACAAAAACTTAATTTTCGACCGATCGTTCCTATGGCGGCTATATGACATAGTGGTCCGATCTTAATAGAATTTTGCATATATATGAGGAGCATAGTAAAACTAATAAATGTCGAGTTTGGTCAAGATATCTTGATAAACAAAAGGTTTTTTCATACAAAAACTTAATTTTCGACCGATCGTTCCTATGGCAGCTATATGATATAGTGGTCCGATCTTAATAGGATTTTGCATAAATATGAGGAGCTTAGTAAAACTAATAAATGCCGAGTTTGGTCAAGATATCTTGACAAACAAAATGTTTTTTCATACAGAAACTTAATTTTCGACCGATCGTTCCTATGGCGGCTATATGATATAGTGGTCCGATCTTAATATAATTTTGCATATATATGAGGAGCTTAGTAAAACTAATAAATGCCGAGTTTGGTCAAGATATCTTGACAAACAAAATGTTTTTTCATACAATAACTTAATTTTCGACCAATCGTTCCTATGGCGGCTATATGATATAGTGGTCCGATCTTAAAAGAATTTTGCATATATATGAGGAGCATAGTAAAACTAATAAATGTCGAGTTTGGTCAAGATATCTTGTTAAACAAAAGGTTTATTCATACAAAAACTTAATTTTCGACCGATCGTTCCTTTGGCGGCTATATGATATAGTGGTCCGATCTTAATAGAATTTTGCATATATATGAGGAGCATAGTAAAACTAATAAATGTCGAGTTTGGTCAAGATATCTTGATAAACAAAAGGTTTTTTCATACAAAAACTTAATTTTCGACCGATCGTTCCTATGGCAGCTATATGATATAGTGGTCCGATCCAGCTGGTTTTGACATATGTGCTGCGTGCAACAGAAATAGGGACTTCTGCAAAGTTTCATTAAGATAGCTTTAAAACTGAGGGAATAGTTCGCATAGAAACAGACAGACGGACAGACGGACATGGCTATATCGACTCGGCTGTTGATGCTGATCAAGAATATATATACTTTATGGGGTCGGAGATGTCTCCTTCTATGCGTTACACATTTCACGACAAAATTATAATACCCTCTGCAAGGGTATAAAAAAACTTCGCTTTAGTTCTTTTATTGTAGTTTTCCGTAGTACCTTGGGCATGACGGACATTAACGTTGTGCCTGTTAGTATAATAATTATTATAATTATTATTATTATTATTATTATTATTATTATTATTATTATTATTATTATTATTATTACTATTATTATTATTATTATTATTATTATTATTAATAATAATATTAATATATATATGTTGTAGTAGGGCGTCCGCAGGGCTTACAGATGAACTTTACGAAATGAAGTATCGTTGGGGGAGCGTTTCTGCTCTGCACAATTTTATTAATTAGGTTTGAAAAAAAAACACGTTTTGTTCGCTTGAAGGTTATTTTCATCTGTTCTGTATTTTCAGAGTACATTACAATGTATTAGTGTAAGTGAGGTGAATTTCATGTTCCATGTACTGGTTCCGGAGTTACATGGCGGTTGGATGGCGACTGCCGGATACACTTCTTGTGTGAACATGCCGCCCGCCTTGCATTATTGGAAAAAGAAAAGGGGAGAGGGAAGTGGCTCTGTTTCTACTGGTGAGCGCAGGAGCCGGACAGTATCCATCCGAAGACCGTGTTTTTGGCCAGTGGTGCGCCGCCATGGCTCGGCAGGACGCCGTGGAGAATTAAATCTGGATAGATATCCGAGCCCAACACCAGATTGGAGATTTCCGGCTGGAACCAGCGATCGTCTGCCAATCGAACGTTGTTGAAGGGCTCATTCAGTTTCTCGCTGACGAGCTTCGTTGGAGTTCGATACTGGAGATTTGGCATCACCTGCAGGATGACCTCTCGCTGGAAGCTAGAGGTCCTGGAACTTATGATGGCCGAGCAAGCGTTGTCTTTACCGATGCGGGTGACGGATAGCCCGGAGGCCTTTGCCAAGGATGCGTCGATAAGACTTACCGGACTGCATGGGTCTAAGAGTGCCCGAGTGTCGCGGGTCGCCTTGCCGTTTCCAAGTCGGATGAGTGCTCTCGGGAGCACGGTTGTCCTTTTGTGTTCCATCAAAGTCGACAAGGAGATGGAACCAGCCGATGAAGGCGGCGCGGTGCGTCGCGCTTGGGACTTGGTGCTGCGCATTGTTTGGGTTCTGGAGATCGCGATGGCATGCGACGCGCTTCTTGGAAATGAAGCAAGGTGTGATGGTCGCCCTGGCACTTGCGGCACTTGTCCTTGCGGCGACAGGACTCTCCGGAATGTTGGTGAGCCAGGCAGTTTGGGCAGTATTTGTTGACCAGAACTGCTCGGAGTCTTTTCTCTGGAGATAGCCGCATGAACCGCTGGCACTTTCGCAGCGCGTGGACTCCTCGGCATACTCGGCATCGGAACGATTCTGTTGCCGGTCGGCTCTTGGATCGGCCTTGTTGTCGGCGTGGAGACATCGTGCTGTTACGTGAAGAAGGTTGAAAAAAAAACATAATAGACATTACTGATGCGGCTTTATACGGTTGGTCC
This sequence comes from Drosophila littoralis, assembly GCA_018903485.1. NCBI lineage: Eukaryota > Metazoa > Arthropoda > Insecta > Diptera > Drosophilidae > Drosophila > Drosophila littoralis. The sequence goes on along the minus strand of JAEIGF010000331.1, from coordinate 375,504 downwards.
GCAGACCTATGGATCTAGGATTCTAGTCTTTACTGGAGATTCTACTGGATGGAAAATGGAGACTAGATTCTATCGGGAGCAGGATCAGCTTAGAGATAGGTCTCTTGGAGACACCTCTGGCTGTTAACACGTCGACCTCTCGGACTCTTTGGTCGTCGCCAGGATAGGTCGTTTGGATTCGACCTAGACGCCAGTCATTAACTGGAAGATTATCTTCTTTAATAATGACTAGATCGTCCCGTTGTAAGTCTCGCGTTGGAGTTTGCCATTTGTTTCTTTTGTGTAATTCTAAAAGATACTCATGTTTCCAACGGAGACTGCCAGTGGTTGATGATGGACGCGGCGTTTTCCTTGATCTCTGGCTCTGTGGCGGAAAGTAGAGGACCCCCGACTAGAAAATGACCGGGAGTCAGAGTTAGGAGATCAGTAGGATCTTCCGACATTGGAGATATCGGTCTTGAATTCAGGCATGCTTCAACTTTGGATAGGAGCGTGGAAAGCTCTTCGAAGGTGTATTTGGAGGTCGATGTAGACTTATAAAATAGATTTTTGAAACTCTTTACACCTGCCTCCCACAGGCCACCCATATGCGGTGCACTAGGAGGGTTGAAGTGCCAGGACAGTTTCTGGAGACTGTAAGTGGCCTGGAGTTGAGTCTTAAGCGTTTTTACAAAATCGCGCGAGAGGTGAGTATCCTGACCAAATCAAACCCAGATCTACCTCTACACACCTACACCATCGGGCTGTGGCCTCGTACCATCTATGCTAGCGGGCCGTGGCCTCGCACCAACTACACTAGCGGGCCGTGGCCTCGCACCAACTCCACTACCTAAACACCCTATCTCTCTGCCGGGCCGTGGCCTCGTACCACTTTGCTATCGGGCCGTGGCCTCGCACCAACTACACTTCGGGCCTTAGCCACGCACCAACTACACTATCGGGACACCAACCAGTAATACCCGCCCCGGGGGCTACGATCTCATGCCACATGCTTCTGACTGAGGTTAGGTCGAACATCGGTTAAATCCGATGTTAAAGTAACCCGGGTTATCAGAAAACAAAGAATTATCCGGCTTCTTCTTGATAGTTAATAACATAGGCACTTTATTCACTTTTATTACTTATCACTTTATAGCAATCCCTAAGCTAAACCCTGCCGCACTGTTCTCTGGAGCTCTAGCGCTCCGCTGTTCACTCTATGTTTGTCCGCTCACATTCCTTTTTGCACGTCCACTCACCATTAATGTTCAATCCAAAGTGCCGGCTCGCTCGCGAGCCATGCGCTTGCCTCGGTTGCTCGACTTCGCCGCGAGCTTTCGCATCTTCGCCTCGGAGCTTTCGCTCTTCGCCGCCGAATTGAAGCTGCGCTCTCGAAGGCAGTGTTGAGCAGCCGATCAACAACGCACGGTTGCTGCGGCGGCCGGCGGTTAAATTCAAACTATGAAAAATATCTAATAATACTGCCAATGACTTCTTGCTTTTTTACTTAACTATAATATCGGCGGGGGGGGGTGAGTATCCTGACCAAATCAAACCCAGATCTACCTCTACACACCTACACCATCGGGCCGTGGCCTCGTACCATCTATGCTAGCGGGCCGTGGCCTCGCACCAACTACACTTCGGGCCTTAGCCACGCACCAACTACACTATCGGGACACCAACCAGTAATACCCGCCCCGGGGGCTACGATCTCATGCCACATGCTTCTGACTGAGGTTAGGTCGAACATTGGTTAAATCCGATGTTAAAGTAACCCTGGTTATCAGAAAACAAAGAATTATCCGGCTTCTTCTTGATAGTTAATAACATAGGCACTTTATTCACTTTTATTACTTATCACTTTATAGCAATCCCTAAGCTTAACCCTGCTCACTGTTCTCTGGAGCTCTAGCGCTCCGCTGTGCACTCTATGTTTGTCCGCTCACATTCCTTTTTGCACGTCCACTCACCATTAATGTTCAATCCAAAGTGCCGGCTCGCTCGCTAGCGAGCCATGCGCTTGCCTTGGTTGCTCGACTTCGCCGCGAGCTTTCGCAACTTCGCCTCGGAGCTTTCGCTCTTCGCCGCCGAATTGAAGCTGCGCTCTCGAAGGCAGTGTTGAGCAGCCGATCAACAACGCACGGTTGCAGCGGCGGCCGGCGGTTAAATTCAAACTATGAAAAATATCTAATAATACTGCCTATGACTTCTTGCCTTTTTACTTAACTATAATATCGGCGGCTTCTTGCCTTTAACATAATTGTAGTTTCGGCGGCATCTTGCTCTTATAAATCCGTCACCTTATGCTACTATATTTGATGCTTATAAACTATGAAAAATATCTAATAATACTGCCAATGGCTCCTTGCCATGGCCTTGGCGATCCTTGCCGGGAGTTCACAACTGTGGGGAGGCTAATCCTAGTAGCCGCCTCACACCCCCCTTACTTCGGGCAGGTAACGGTAACGTCGCCTCTGGCGTTTAGCGTCACGCCGTAGTCTTCCTTCTGTAAATTCAGCTTATTGGTTAACTTACTCGTTACTTATTTGTTAATGCCCTATCCTCTCAGTGCGGCTCACATTTTACTAGGCCTATTCTTAATTATGTTACTAATGTTAGTCTCATCTAAATTTTATTCTAATGGTTTCGTTGGGCGACGGGTGTCGCTCTCATCCTTCGCTTACTCGTGGGCATTTACGTGCCCTGGATCTTCGTCTTCTTCGTCGCTCGCCGTCTTTCTGTAGAATGGTTTCAATTGTGAGATGTTGGCCACCCTCTTCTTGCGGTCGTCTGATTTCACCAGCCGCACAATATTGGGGGATATGAATTTGACGACTTTGTAGGGGCCGTCAAATTTGGGTGCCAACTTTGCGGCGAAACCTTCGGCAGCGTTGGACAACTGGTGCTGCCTCAACAGGACCATCGAGTCCAACGAAGGCCGCCACTCTCGTCTCCGCAAGTTGTAATGCCTGCCCTGGTCCTTTGATGCGCGCTGGAGGTTGCTGTGGACGATATCAAAAGTGTCTTTTAGCCTATCCGCCTTTGTCCTAGGGTCGAGCGCACTAGTTGCGGACCCCGGAGTTACCTGATCGTACAGAGCTGCGGGTAACCGAGGCTCCCTGCCCTGCATCAGGAAAGCGGGACTAAAGCCCGTTAATCTGCCACGCTCGTGTTGACCGCCAGCGAGATCTCGGGCAAAAGTTCATCCCATGAACTCTGGTGGCCCTCAATAAATTGCGCTATCATGGTCTTTACAGTCCTGTTCGTTCTCTCAGTGGGATTTTCTTGCGGGCAGTACGGGGCGGTATACTGGATCTCTACACCTAGGGACCCCAAAAATGACTTGAAGCTCCGGCTCGTAAATTGTACCCCGTTGTCGCACACAAACTTCCTAGGTACCCCGAACCTACTTAGAATCCTCTCTCGAAACGCAGTTTGCAGGTGTGCTGCTGTGGCTCTTCTGAGAGGGACCAACTCCACCCATTTCGAGAAAGCGTCATGGAACACCAATAGCATCGTGTTTCCATGTTTCGACCGTGGAAGGGGCCCGACGAAATCCGCGCAAAGTACCGCCATCGGCTCTGCCACCTGCCTCGTCAGCATGCGGCCAGCCGGTTTGAGTTGCTCACTCTTGAACTTTTGGCAGGTTTCGCAACACTTCACGTATCTGGCGGCATCGCGGAACATACCCGGCCAGTAGTACCTTTGGGCTAGCCTCGACACTGTTTTCCTCACACCTTGATGGCCAGCCGTGGGAGCATCATGGCATTCCGCCAACACCCTCGGCCGTTGACCACTGGCCACACATAGCTTCCAAGGAATGTAGTCTTCGTCGTCCGTCCGATGGCCTAAATGCCTATATAGCTGCCCATTTTCTTCTACGTAGTCCGGGAACTTGGCTGGCTCTTCGGCGATCCTGGCACGCATACTCGCGACCCACTTACAGGGTGGCTCGGCCACCACTGCTTGCTGACAGGTCTCTAGAGGATGTCTTGATAGTGCGTCGGCCACGACGTTGAGTTTCCCTCGACGATGATGGACGTCAAATTGAAACTGCTGCAGTTCTAACGCCCATCGCGCGATTCTTCCGGACGGACTCTCGATCGAGTTGAGCCACTTGAGTGCCAGATGGTCCGTAATCACGTCGAACCGGTATCCTTCTAAGTAGCAGCGCAACTTCCGGATCGACCACACTATTGCCAGACACTCTTTCTCAGTGGCGGAATAGTTCACCTCGGCCTTCAGCAACTTACGGCTCGCATACGCTATCACTCGCTCTTGGCCATCAATCGTCTGTGTCAGCACTGCGCCGAGGCCATACTCACTCGCGTCAGTCTGCAAGACGAACTTGGCGGAAAAGTCGGGGCAAGCCAACACAGGGGCAGTTGTCAAGCTATCCTTCAATTGACCCAATGCCTCCTCCTGTTCTCGCTCCCATGCCCATTTCCGCCCCTTCCTTAAGAGCGCTGTGAGTGGCTGTACTTGTGATGCGAAGTTAGGGACGAAGCGCCTGTACCATGACGCCATCCCGAGACACTGCCGCAGTTCTTTGCAATTTGTCGGGGCCCTCAGGTTACGTATCGCCTCCACTTTCTCCGGATCAGTACGTATTCCTTCCCCGCAAATCACATGTCCCAGGTAGACTAACCTAAGATTGGCCGCCCTTAGCCGGCGGAATACCTCCCTCAAATTCTCTACATGCTGTTCTTTCGTTGCTCCTATTACCACGATGTCGTCCAGGTAGGCGAACGCATGGGGCTCCATTTCCGGTCCTATTACTGTATCCAATGCTCGCTGAAAGGTCGCACGCGCCGAATGTAGCCCAAATGGCACCCTCCATTGAAAAAGACCCCTTCCAGGGACTGTGAACGCCGTACACTCCCGACTATCGGCTGCTATCTGCCAGTACCCGTGCTTCAAATCCAGTGTGGAGATGAACCGGGCATGACGCAACCGCTCCAGGATGTGGTTAATCCGAGGCACCGGATAAGCGTCCGGAATGGAATGCGCGTTGAGTTGTCGGTAGTCAATACACATACGCCACTCGCCGGTCTTCTTCTTGACTAAGACGATCGGGGCGCTGTGCGTACTACGGGACGGCTCGATGGCGTCGGCCCGGATTAGCTCATCCACTTGCTCGTCGATCACCCTCTGCATGGCCGGATTCTTGGGATAGTATCGCTGTTTCAACGGCTTATCGTCCTTCAGCCGGATTCGGTGCTCCGCGATGTGCGAGATTCCCTGCAGCCCCTCGAAGAGAGCCAGCTCTGACTCCAGGAACTCCCTCAGTTCTGGGTCCAGATCCGCTGGCCAATCCGCCTCTTCGATGCCGTTATCGCCCCCTCCTGGGACCATTTCGATTCCAGATAGAACTCCGTGACCGCTCGATTCTGGTAGTCGCTCCTGGCCCCCTGTTTCCGTGTGGATTCTGGCCATTGCTCCTACTCCGTCCTTTCCCTGGCACGTTCCCGGCGTGCCGCTTCCGTAGCCAACATAAGTCTGCCTTTGCAGCTCTACGCGCCGCCTCTTGGGTTCTTCAGGCTCTCGATTTGAGCCGGACTTTATTTCCCTTTTCCTGACCTTTTCCATCGGGTGCCGAGCAGGTGCTCCCCTTCCATTACCTGGGAGGCCTTCCTCCGGCTCCCTCTGTAGCCGAGCAGGTGCTCCCTCTTCCTGACCTGGGAGGCCTTTCTCCGACTCCCTCTGTAGCCGAGCAGGTGCTCCCCTTTCCTGACCTGGGAGGCCTTTCTCCGACTCTCTCTGTAGCCGGGCGGGTGCTCCCCTTTCGTGACTCGGGAGGCCTTTCTCCGACTCCTCGCTCGTTCCTGGCCTCACGCCCGGTGTCGTCACTGCTTCTAGGACCAGTTCCGCCTCGCCGCAGCGTATTGTGGTGCCCATCGCACCCAAAAAATCCATACCCAGGATTACGTGGTCCAGCATTGAGGGCATGATGAGCATCGTCATGCTGATCGTTTTTCCCCCTAAGCTGACGTCTACTCTCAAAGATTTTTCCACCTCTAGGGTGGACCCATCCGCCAGGCGGATGCGTGCCTGTATTTCCTCCGCTCTTCCCCGAATCGTCCACTTACGTACGCAATCTCCACTCATGAAGCTACGAGTGGCTCCAGTATCGATCGTGGCAGGCATCGTTCGTCCGCCAATCTCTACCGTAGCGACGATCCGGCCACCGTCCACCTTCAGCGGGTGTCCTATTACTGCGTTCCGTGTGTACCGGCGCCGACCCGATCCTGGCCCGGGCGACGCCGTTGCCCGTTTCCCGCCTCCGCGCGGCGGCAACACTCCTGACTACTTCGACCCCGGCTTCCACATACCCAACAAAATAAGACGGGGCCGTTGGGACATTCCCTAGCGAAGTGCCCCTCCTGGGCGCACCTACGACACGCGCGCCGCGGATCGTATCCGTTCCCAGCCTCTTGGCTCATCATCCGATGGGCCACCTCTACGTGAGTTGCAGCGGGTGGGGCGGAAACCCGGTTGTCCACAGCGGTCGTTCCGGATCCGCTGGGAGCAGACCGGAACGGATTGAGATGTCCCCCCGGGGACTGTGCTGTCCTCGCCCATTCGGCACTACTCGAACTCGAGACACCCGGGGCTGCGGGTTGGCTACCTGAGTACTCCGCCCTCTGCCTCACGACGGTCTCGTATTCTACGGCCAGTTGAGTTAGCTGGGATAGGGTGGAGAAGTCTTGCCGTCGCACATAAAGCCTGTATTCCGGAGCGGCGTTCTCGTAAATCCGGTGCAGCTCTTGTGCCGGCCCGTATCTAGCGTGATGCATAAGAGCCCTCAGCTCTATTAAATATTCCTTGAACTCTTCACCGACGCGCTGCCTCCGGGATCGGATCTCGTCCTCAAGCCTCTCGAAGTAACGAGGGGGTAAGAAAAACTCCAGGAAACCCCTCCTAAACACGGCCCACGGCACATCCCTTAGCCCACTGCTCAGAAACCAGCGAGCAGCCCTATCGCAGAACACTTCGCTCATTGCCCTGGGCATGCGGTCGAGGGCGATACCATAGGTAATGGCGCGCTCCTCGAGGTCCTCTAAGAACCCAAGGGGGTCGGATCGGCCATCATACCTCATACCCCACTTCCGAACTTGCTCCGGGACATTGGGAAGTGGCCTCGCCTCCGAGTGATGGTATGGCCTAGTGTGGTAGGGATCACCACCCGGTTCGACAGGGGACCGCCCTACCTCTGCGTTGGCCGCAGTTGCTCGGCGTTCTTCACTCCCCCCCCGAGAGCAGGAACCGCCTCCACGCCCGAGACGGATAAGCTCGGGGTGGGCGCCTGCAAACGCCCGTACAGTTGGGAGCTCCTGAGGTCAGGCTCCGACTTTTGACGTGGCCGCCCGCCAACGTCGGGTGGGACACCCCATGATGGCGGCTCCAGAGTTTTAGCGTACTGAGATTCCAGCTCAGCCAGCCAAGCCCAAATCTCGGTCGAATGACCGCCATCTTGCACATAGGTGGACAGCCGCTTACGTAGCTCCTCCACGCGCCCCTCCTTTTCCAGCCCAAACTCCTGGGCGATCGCCACTAACTCTTCTTTGCGTCGCTGGTGAATCCAACGGTGAATCACCTGCCTCCATCCTTTATTGTTTACCTTCTTGGTAACCGACGTCGTTGTTTCCCTCTCTTCCCTTTTTTTGTTTTGGTGTCTTTGTCACTTTTACGCCGATTTTGTTTAGCCACTTTTGTTCTTTTAGTTTTCTCTTTATTTTGCCTTTATGTCTTCCACCAAACAAACAAAAATTAACAAAAAATTTTCTCTTCCTTTGTTTATAAAAAAAAAACTCAACCAAAGGTAATTCTTTTTCACTTTTCACTTTTAGGCCTTCCTCACTTGGTCACCTTTATTGGGTACCTTGTTTTCTTATTATGCACTTAGCTGTTTGTTTCTTTTCTTTTATTTATCCTGTTTAGTTAATTTTATTTATAAGAATTTTTTTTTTTTTTTTTTATTTTGTTTAGTTAGTTTTATTTATAAGAATTTTATCAATTTTCTCTCTTTTTTTTTCTTTTTTTTTTCCCCACTTTAAAAAAAAAATTATCCATCTTAAAATGCGACCATCCTCACTACCCCGACAACTGTACTGACGAATTCAACTTTTCACCGCGCGTGAGTTGAACTCGTCCCACTGTACAGTCGCTGCTGCGACGCTTCAACGGCCCTTCGACGCCGACGTCGACTGCGCCGCGCGTTTGCACACCCGTGTGCGAGCGTGGTCTCGACGTCGCCCGTCTGGCGCGCGCGCACTGTACTTTTACGACCGACCGTTATGTTTTCGTCTCTTTACTTTGCGTGCTAGCTTTTTGCAAGCATTTTTTTTGTAGCTAAAATTCTGCACGTGTTCATTTTTCGGTCTCTGCCTAACACAGGGTATAAAAATGTTCGCCGGGGTATACTGGACTACTGAATACCCTAGTTTTATCTTTCACACCTATATCTTATCCTCTCATTTTCTTGCTCTCTGCTAGGTTACCTTCCCTCTAGGGTATACCCGACTAAAAATACCCTATATGAAAAATTTTTTTTTTTTGAAAAATACCTATTCGGGCATGCTTGCGGGCTTTAATCCGCCGACATGCCACACCCCTAAACGCCTCATGTCCCTGCTCGGGCGCCACTTGTAAGGAAGCTTCTGGCCGGGGTATAGTTCTCAGTCTTACCAGGTCTAGCGAGTTCACAAGTTATTTATAATTTCGCTGGGAGAGAGGGCTTAAGGGGGGGGAGTATCCTGACCAAATCAAACCCAGATCTACCTCTACACACCTACACCATCGGGCCGTGGCCTCGTACCATCTATGCTAGCGGGCCGTGGCCTCGCACCAACTACACTAGCGGGCCGTGGCCTCGCACCAACTCCACTACCTAAACACCCTATCTCTCTGCCGGGCCGTGGCCTCGTACCACTTTACTTACGGGCCTTAGCCACGCACCAACTACACTTCGGGCCTTAGCCACGCACCAACTACACTATCGGGACACCAACCAGTAATACCCGCCCCGGGGGCTACGATCTCATGCCACATGCTCCTGACTGAGGTTAGGTCGAACATCGGTTAAATCCGATGTTAAAGTAACCCGGGTTATCAGAAAACAAAGAATTATCCGGCTTCTTCTTGATAGTTAATAACATAGGCACTTTATTCACTTTTATTACTTATCACTTTATAGCAATCCCTAAGCTAAACCCTGCCGCACTGTTCTCTGGAGCTCTAGCGCTCCGCTGTTCACTCTATGTTTGTCCGCTCACATTCCTTTTTGCACGTCCACTCACCATTAATGTTCAATCCAAAGTGCCGGCTCGCTCGCTAGCGAGCCATGCGCTTGCCTCGGTTGCTCGACTTCGCCGCGAGCTTTCGCATCTTCGCCTCGGAGCTTTCGCTCTTCGCCGCCGAATTGAAGCTGCGCTCTCGAAGGCAGTGTTGAGCAGCCGATCAACAACGCACGGTTGCTGCGGCGGCCGGCGGTTAAATTCAAACTATGAAAAATATCTAATAATACTGCCAATGACTTCTTGCTTTTTTACTTAACTATAATATCGGCGGCTTCTTGCCTCTTATAAATCCGTCACCTTATGCTACTACATTTGATGCTTATAAACTATGAAAAAATATCTAATAATACTGCCAATGGCTCCTTGCCATGGCCTTGGCGATCCTTGCCGGGAGTTCACAACTGTGGGGAGGCTAATCCTAGTAGCCGCCTCACAATGACGCAGATTTTGCAGGAATGGATTGTGGATTTGACCAACACCTTCAGCTTTGGAATCCAGTACTGTGGTCGTATTAAACGCATCATGAGCTGGTTGCCTCCATGCAAGGATCCCATCTTATGGGTGAAAGCGGTCAAGAGACGCGAATATGCACATGTGTATGGCAGTATGATTGGATGCCGCTCATCGTAGCCGAGTGCTTCGTCCGCTCTTACACGACCACATGCTCGAATAACTCCCTTACCATCTAGAAAGGGTTTCAAATTAAGGAGTTTGCTGGAAGTGAGCTGTTTCTTCGTGCTCAAGCAAGTGTACTCTGACGAGTATGCTTGTCTCTGGGTCAGGAGAATGAGTCTTTCTTGTGCATAAGAAATCTCGTTGCTGTCAATTTCAATAGTTGACGGGAGCGACAATCGTTTGCAACGCTTGAAGAAGCGGGCCATTGGTTCTGAGGTAGGCGTAACCATTCTGGCCTGTGCCACCACAGCTCATTGTTGACTAACACTTGTGGTGGGGCACCTCTGCTCGCTAGGTCCGCTGGATTGTACTCGGATCGTACATGGGACCATTTATTGGAGTCGGTGGCCTGAGTAATTTTTGCGACTCTGTTTGCTACAAAGGTAGTCCAGGCGCATGGTGGCTCATGAAGCCAAGCTAGCCCAATTGTGGAATCTGTCCAATAGAACCAGTCGCCGCCAGCGGAAGGTAGCTGGGGACTGAGTGCAGCGGATAACTCGGACAGAAGTGCTGCTCCGCACAGCTCTAGTCGTGGCAAGGATACCGTCTTGACCGGAGCGACCCTCGTTTTCGCTGTTAGGAGATGTACTGAGATGCGATCTTGTATCTCAGTGCGCACGTAAATGGCGGCCCCATATGCATAATGCGATAATGTGACTTGCTAAGGGATAGAGCGAACGAACGTCATCAGATAACTGATGTAGTACCAGGATAGCCAAAAGGGGGCACAGTTAACTCCAAACGTGACTGTGCTGAGCTCGAAGTCACGAAGCTCGTTGTCCTTTGTTCGGAACAGAATTCTCTGATAGGGCGTGTGTTTGGGATGCACAAGCATCTGCCGTTTCATTTTCGTGATATCGGCATTGAAGACATATCGGAAGAAGCGCCATCTTAGAATTTGAATGGTTAAGTCGGATTGCAGAACGGGCCCTGCATGTAGCACATCGTTCAGACTTTTACCATTCGATGACGGGTGGGAGGCGTTAAATACTACGCGGAGCTTGGTCGTGGTGCTGTCAGGCTTGTGAACAGCATGGTGTGGTAGATAAAAGTTATCTGAACCATTGCTTGGAGGGACTTGTCGCATGTGACCTAAGTCCAGATATTCCTGGATCACCGCATCGTACTGCTCCTTAAGGGGGGCATTTTTTGCCAGACGATACTCATTTCGTAGAAATTGAGCTAGTGCGATGGACCTTGAATGGCCTAACTGGATGTGATCGGAATTCTTGAATGGCAGTGTGACCAAGTATCTGCCGTTTTTATTCCTTTTAGTGGTTTTTTGGAAATTGCGCTCAATATGGATGGGAGGATATCGGCGCCGAGAAGAATTTCTATCTGTGAGCTCCTATAGAAAGAGGGATCGGCCAAGTGTAATTTTGGAAGTTCTTTCAAAGCGGTTTGGGGGATGGTGTAGGAGGGCAAATTGCCTGCTAGCTTTGGAAGAACATAAGCCGAGGTTTCATATGAACCCTGGGCTTTATCGGAGAGCCAATATTAAAATGGCAAAGTTTTTGAGGTTGAGCCGAAATGGCTTGATTCAAACCGGAGACCTGTGCGTCGACGGGTTGATAAGGAAGTTTAACCCTTTTGAACAATCGCTCTGAAATAAAGGTCGCTTCAGACCCAGAGTCGATTAATGCCCGAGCTGTATACTTTGTGCCCAAATGACACACTTGGATGACAGCCGTGCCGAGGAGAACACCATGTGAGTTTGCGGAAAAGTAGTTTTGAAAGGTAGCTTGGGTCGAAGTAGAAGTGGACTGTATAGATGAAGGAGGGTTCAAAACTATTGGTGTTGTGGAAGCTGAGGGCACCTGGGGTGTGTGGAGCAGCGTGTTGTGACGTCCCTTGCACGTGAAACAACTATGTGCGCTGGTGCAGTCTTTCAATTGGTGCTGTCTGGCGAAGCAGTTTAAGCACAGCTTTTGTTGCTTAATGACGGAAACTCTCTCGGGTACGGACATTTGTAGAAAACGTGGCCATAGACGCACGGGATGGTTTTCCTTCTGACACAATTTGCAGTGTTGTGACTTTGTAGTCACTGTTGCTTCGAAGGTTCTCAGGTGGTTGGACTCTTTTCTTGTGGGTTTGTACTGGGGTGGCGTATGTGCGGTAGGTCGTACATTCTCTATCGCCTCCAAGGTGATATCGGTCGATCAGAAATGCATTCATCTCGGACCATTGAGGTATCTCTGCCTTATCGTGGAGCGATTGTTCCCATAACGACAGCGGGAGCTTAGGCAATTTAGAGGAGCACAAGAAAATAAGCAGAGAATCCCAATTTTCGGTGCTCACCCTGCACAAGTCGAGAGCCGTTAAACACCCCTGGATTGTGCCCTGAAGCTCTTTAAGGGCGGCTCCAGACTCTTGTGTTGCTGAGGGGAGATTGAAAAGAATTTTCAATTGACTATTGACTAATAGTCGCTTATTCTCAAATCTCTCCGTCAGGCTTGCCCACGCTGACTGAAAGCCCTCATTCGTCAGCGGGGACTTGGAGACAATTGCCCTAGCTTCGCCGCTGGTTTTGGAATTTAGATGGAACAATTTTTCCACCGGCGTCAATCTTGGATTGTTAATATAAACCGCTGTAAACAAGTCCCGGAAAGTAGGCCAGCGTAGGTAATCCCCACTGAAAACTTCAGTGTCGCATGGCGGGAGACTGCAACCCCTGGACATGGAGAAGTTGGAGGGGGGTTGCTTAAGGCCGTGGCTCTTTCTATTTTTTCACTTATTTGAGCCGCACGCACATCGCTCGTAAACGGAGTACGAGTAATCATATTTAGCTTGCATAGCCACCAGGTCACTGCTGCTGCAAGCGCCTTGGTTGAGAGCTTTAGAACATAACTCGTACTCGCGTTCTACCTTTTCCCACAAAGTCTTAATCTGATCTCGTCGGACTTGGAGAGTGAACAGTGACGCGTCACTGTCCGCTGCGTCATTGATCTTCACTTCAAACTGGCCTAGTCGGTCGGTTATAGAAACGAAGTCGTTCAGTGCCATTTCGCTTGACTTCTGCATTTTTTGCGTAGTCGAACGGGTAATTTTTGAGGTAATATCTCTTGTTGGAATCGGACTCACAGTCTTGCAAACGGTTGTGCTGGTACTCTCGACTTTGAGTTTCCCGAAAACTGCTCTAGGTGAGGTTAGAGGTCGCTTTGACTCCTTAACGGACGGTGCTGTGAGTCGTTTGTGGCTGTTTTGATCACCACCGATTGGCATACTAGGCTCTTCACAGAGCCAAAAATTGTAATAACCAGGTGAAATGTGATCAAATACAAATAATTTGAATCAATCGAGCGAAAACGGAATAAGAAATGGCACAGGAACGATGGAATCGAGATATCAGAACAAAATGGAATGGCCGAAATGGTGTTCACTATTGAGTCCAACGAAATCGGAAAATTTTGTTAAATTAATTATTTTACTAATAATTTACTAAATTGATGCTTATTTAGCTTCCGTTACTTGAAAAAAAATCTAATTATTTCTTTATTGAAACACCAGAGAAAAGGATTAATTCTCTTTTGACAAAGCGGCCGTGTAGTGGAAACGGATCGCGCAAAAAAATGATGCTTATCGCTTATTGCTTATTGATGGTTGAGCTCAAGAAGAAGCACGTTTATTCTAAACGCAGCTCAATGAAAAGGTTTTTTGTCATAGAATTATTTATATAAATTGTTATTTTAAGAAAAATCGCACGGATATTCGATTTATTACGCAACTTGGAAACGTCTTAACTTATAATTATGATTTATAAATTTTTATAAGAATAAGAAAAAGTAATGCATATGTTTGTATTTTATTAAGTAAACGCAGCTCAGTGGCAAAGTGGAAACATACAAAAAATATAAAAGTTTCTCAGAATCAGTTTATCGAAAACCGATCTTGATACTTTACAACCGTGATGTTTGTTTACCTTTTGCACTTGCCAATTAATTTGTAAAAAGAAATATATAAATTTCTCTTGAAGCTGCTGTGGAGGAAAAATAACAAACGATACACATATAATATGATGTGCGTGTGTGTGTATACATGCAGGTGAATTTTCAAAGTGTGGTTTTAATTAAATAAATACCAATCAGAATTGTGTTTTTTTTTTTTATATTTTGGTATGTGTGTGAAGGTTAGAATGGATAAGCGCATACACTTGTTGTTCAACGGAGCGAAAGCCTATGTGTGTAGATATGTCTTGATGTACTTGCGTACATCAATATGGCGATCGGTTAAATTTTTGGGTATGCACTTGTACATATATGTATATACATATGTACAGACACCAATATGGCGACCCTTTTTTTTTAAAGCCACTTTCTGTTTTATTTCTTTTAATATTTGTCACTTTTTAGATGCCCTTATGGCCACGAACAATATTTTATTTGCGGGTTTTTTTTTTAAATACAATTGCCCCTCGCTTTAACCACGGAGAATGTAAAGCGAAAAAAAAATATGTTCAGACACACAAATATGAATAAATCGGACTGGAGTTGCCTGAAATTTGGCAATGGACGAGTTGAGGTAGGTGCACTGCTACTTATCTTGTTTGAATTTTTAGCTGTTCCTAAAACCTTTTGTTGCAGATTAACCAATGCTTGCTGGGGATCCGGCTCGAAGGACCAAATGTTGTAGTAGGGCGTCCGCAGGGCTCCCAGATGAACTTTACGAAATTAAGTATCGTTGGGGGAGCGTTTCTGCTATGCACAATTTTATTAATTAGGTTTGAAAAAAAAACACGTTTTGTTCGCTTGAAGGTTATTTTCATCTGTTCTGTATTTTCAGAGTACATTACAATGTATTAGTGTAAGTGAGGTGAATTTCATGTTCCATGTACTGGTTCCGGAGTTACATGGCGGTTGGATGGCGACTGCCGGATACACTTCTTGTGTGAACATAGTTCCTTAATATTAATATTAATAATATTATTATTTTATTATTATTATTATAATTGTTATTTTTATTATTATTCTTATTATTATTATTATTATTATTATTAATATTATTATAATTATAATTATAATAATAATTATAATTATTATAATTATAGTTTGTTGGTTATATGATGTTTTTTATAGTGGAACTAAACAGGTAACTGTAGCTGATTCAAAGGTTTCTTCTTTATTACGCATCTGTACGTCTACATCGTTCAGTGGTTCGTAAGCGACAGACAATGGTATACTTAAGAATAAGAATAAGCACAAAGTAAAACACGAAATCGTGCTATTAATTGTAATTACTGTGTGTGATTATAGGAAAAATTAATAAACATGAGTGGACAAGGGTTATATTCTATCGAAAAGTTGGATGACGAAAATTACAAAGTGTGGTCAGTGCAAATGAAAAGCATTTTAGTGCAAAACGATCTATGGCCGATAGTGTGCGGAAGAATTGTTAAAAATGAAGGTGACAGCGAAGAACAGAATGCTCAGTTTGATACACGGGACGAAAAGGCACTAGCAAGCATATTGCTGGGTGTTAAAGCCTCGCAGATTAATTTCATCAAAAATTGCGGGTCGTCCAAATAACAACGGGAGAAGCTAATAAGTGTGTATCAATGCCCGGGCCAGCAAGAAAAATTGCGTAATTTAAAAGTTTGCTCCGACTGAGTATGCCAAAGGTGTAATTGTGCAAAACTATGTGAATGAGTTTTCCAACATAGTTGAAAAATTAAAAGAAATTGAAATAAACATAAATGAAGACATGCTCACAATTTTTCTGTTAACGGGAATAGGAAAAAAGTTTGAAAACTTTGTTGTAGCGATCGAAACGCGAGTTACGCCCTTGACGTCACCACCACATTCACACCAATATAATGTCGAGCTCAAACCAGTTGAGCTTGCAAGCCCTGTATCCGCAGGACTGAATTCCAATTTAATGTAAACACAATCCAACTCTTAAAGATCGAAGTCTTATAAAATATTTTGAGACATAAATACGACGCAACTTCTTTTTAAAATAGATTCCATTATTAATTCGGTTAAGTCGCCACAACAGCTTCACTGATGGTGACCACTTTATATAAACAATTCCTAATCGATCAGCCCAGAGCCTCGCAGCATTTCTGCTAAAGGCTCATATTGTAAACAAATAACCATAAGTGGCTATGCCGCTCCGATGCGTTAATTTAAACATAAAACAAAGCCTCAGTTGCTCTCTGCAGCTTCTCTGCTTTGCGCTCTCTATAAACAATATCCCCAAATCGCCAACTGAGCCTTTGCACTCTTTTGTCTTAGAATTATACTTCAGTTGTAAGAAAACCACAGATCTAACCAGTACGAATAAACGCAAAATTAAAAGTTAAATTCGAGTGTTGTATTATTTCTTGGTATACATCTCAAACATACATATGTCGGAAATAATAAAAAAAATAAAAAATATTTAAATACATTTATTGTGCTAACAATTGCTGAGGAAACTTTGGTAAAACTGAAGTGAACGAATCAGTAAAAGTACTAATAAACATATAGTACTATAATTTTGGAGAAAATACAAATTGTGCTAACAATTGCTGAGGAAACTTTGGTAAAACTGAAGTGAACGAATCAGTAAATGTGCTAATAAATATTGATATACTTGTGTGTTTGACCAGAAACAATTTTAAACATTAACCCACCAGAAGATTGGGATACATGCAAGATCAGACTTAGACATCATTACCGCCCCAGAACAGTCCAGATTGGCCTCACCCGAAAAATTAATAATTTAAGGGTAATTACCATTCGAGATTTAGATTATAAGGTTCGTCAGATTGTTGAAGAAATTACAGATTTTTCAGTATTTGAAAATAATGATAGACTAGTGGACACATTAAGTGGCTTGTTAATACAACGAGTCAAGGAATTAGCGTCAGGCCCTATGGCAATTTCATTAATGACCAAAACAACATTATCTGACGTAAGGACAGAAATTGCAAAATTTTAATTATATTATGGAAATTATGGAAATTTAAATCAAAAACTATTACTTAAACGAAACACTGACAACAACTATTCTAACCAAGGACAGAATCAAAACCAAAATAATCAAAACCAGAACTCTGGACGTAACAACAAAAATAACAGACAAACCAATAATAATAACTCGAACAATAGGAATCAGAATAATGAACAAAAACAGGGAAAGCAAAGCCAAAATGTAAGAAATTGATTATTTCTTTATAATTATAATCAAAACCAAAATTATAATCAAAACAAAAATTTCAATCAAAACTATAACTATAATTAAAATCAGAATTACAACCAAAATCGCCAAAGTCAGAATACTAGACAGCAGCAAAATTTTAACCAAAACCAAAATTTTCAACAAAATAATCAGCAAGCACCAATAGAAGCAATGAGTGTTGACAACCTAAATAAGGAAAATCCTGAAAGTTCAAGCATTGTAGATGAACCAACATTTTTTACCAATTAGCCTCGGATGAAAAGAAAATTTGTATTAAAGGAACTATTGAGGGAAACACATATATAGTCCTAGTTGCCACGGGATTAACTATTAGTATTCTTAACACAGCAAGTGTGCATACATCTAAATATACAATAATTGAAAAATATTCTAAAAATTATTCATACAATAAACGGTGAACTAAAAACTAATAATTATTTAGTAAAAACTAAAGTACCAAGTGAGTTTAAATATGCAGAAAATGCACGATCAAGATGGGTAGCTTTGCCCCTAGAAAAATCGTATGATTTTCTAGTCGGCATGGATTTTATCCAAAGAAATGTTGAAAGTATTGATTTTAAAAACAAAATTATTAAATTTTTTAATGGGGTTGAAATTCCATTCCTATCGAAACAACCAATTGATGTTTGTGTTATGGAAATAAGTGAAATTGAAGACCTCAATGTAGATGAATTAAACAAAGAAGAAACTGAAATCGTTAAACGTTTAAGAAATAAATACAGAAATTTATACTTTAAAGATGGAGATATGTTGACTAATACAAATACAGTAGTTCACAGTATTAGAACAACTAAAGATCAACCAATTAACTCAAAAATTTATAGATACTCTCCCAAATATGAAAAAGAAGTTCGAAAACAAATTATTGAAATGGAAAGAAGTGGTATAATCAGGAAAAGCAAAAGCAGATACAGTTCTCCTATTTGTGTGATACCTAAAATAATTGATCAATCAGGATCAAAAATTTCGAATATGTGAAGATTATCGCCGCTTAAATCAGGTTACCGTTCCAGATAAGTATCCATTACCTATCATGGACGCAATATTAGAAAAGTTGGGGAAATCTCAGTATTTCAGCACTTTAGATTTAGCAAAAGGATATCATCAGATTTTAATGGATGAACAATACATAGAAAAGACATCTTTCGTTACACCAATGGGCTTATACGAGTATATAAGAATGGCTTTTGGAATAAAAAATGCACCAGCAACGAAACGCGAGTTACGCCCTTAACGTCAACACCCAATTCACACCAATATAATGTCGAGTTCAAACCAGTTGAGCTTGCACGCCCTGTACCCGCAGGACTGAATTCCAATTTAATGTAAACACAATCCAACTCTTAAAGATCGAAGTCTTATAAAATATTTTGACACATAAATACGACGCAACTTCTTTTGAAATAGATTCCATTATTAATTCGGTTAAGTCGCCACAACAGCTTCACTGATGGTGACCACTTTATATAAACAATTCCTAATCGATCAGCCCAGAGCCTCGCAGCATTTCTGCTAAAGGCTCATATTGTAAACAAATAACCATAAGTGGCTATGCCGCTCCGATGCATTAATGTAAACATAAAACAAAGCCTCAGTTGCTCTCGGCAGCTTCTCTGCTTGGCGCTCTCTATAAACAATATCCCCAAATCGCCAACTGAGCCTTAAAAGTTAAATTCGATTGTTGTATTATTTCTTGGTATACATCTCAAACATATATAATTGGCGCAGCCGGTGTCGGAAATAATAAAAAAAAAAAAAAATTATAAATACATTTATTGTGCTAACAATTGCTGAGGAAACTTTGGTAAAACTGAAGTGAACGAATCAGTAAAAGTACTAACAAACATATAGTACTATAATTTTGGAGAAAATACAAATTGTGCTAACAATGGCTGAGGAAACTTTGGTAAAACTGAAGTGAACGAATCAGTAAAAGTGCTAATAAATATTGATATACTTGTGTGAACATAAATAAAGTGTTTGACCAGAAAATTTTTAACATCACTTATAACAAATAAAACAATATGGAAAATCAACGCGATATAACAACAATGCAGCAATGCATTCAAGCATTAACATCAATACTGGAGCAGCAGCAGCAGCAGAACAATACCAATCCAATAACGAAACAACGAAACAGCATTGAACGAGAAACCAGATACTTACCTGTGTTCACTGGAGAAGAGGGTACTCTATATGGTTTTATTGCATCGGTGGACCAGGTTATGCAGGAGTATGGAAACAGTGCCCAGACATTCAGCGTCATATTCAACACCAAAATTCAAGGTCTGGCAAGAACAATTTTAAACATTAACCCACCAGAAGATTGGGATACATGCAAGATCAGATTTCGACATCATTACCGCCCCAGAACAGTCCAGATTGGCCTCACCCGAAAAATTAATAATTTAAGGGTAATTACCATTCGAGATTTAGATTATAAGGTTTTTACAGATTTTTCAGTATTTGAAAATAATGATAGACTAGTGGACATATTAAGTGGCTTGTTAATACAACGAGTCAAGGAATTAGCGTCCGGCCCTATGGCAATTTCATTAATGACCAAAACAACATTATCTGACGTAAGGACAGAAATTGCAAAATTTAAATTAAATTATGGAAATTTAAATCAAAAACTATTTCTTAAACGAAACACTGACAACAACTATTCTAACCAAGGACAGAATCAAAACCAAAATAATCAAAACCAGAACTCTAGACGTAACAACAAAAATAACAGACAAACCAATAATAATAACTCGAACAATAGAAATCAGAATAATGAACAAAATCAGGGAAATCAAAGTCAAAATGTAAGAAATAATCAAAATTATAATCAAAACCAAAATTATAATCAAAACAAAAATTTCAATCAAAACTATAACTATAATTAAAATCAGAATTACAACCAAAATCGCCAAAGTCAGAATACTAGACAGCAGCAAAATTTTAACCAAAACCAAAATTTTCAACAAAATAATCAGCAAGCACCAATAGAAGCAATGAGTGTTGACAACCTAAATGAGGAAAATCCTGAAAGTTCAAGAATTGTAGATGAACCAACATTTTTTACCAATTAGCCTCGGATGAAAAGAAAATTTTTATTAAAGGAACTATTGAGGGAAACACATATATAGTCCTAGTTGACACGGGATCAACTATTAGTATTCTTAACACAGCAAGTGTGCATACATCTAAATATACAATAATTGAAAAATATTCTAAAATTATTCATACAATAAACGGTGAACTAAAAACTAATAATTATTTAGTAAAAACTAAAGTACCAAGTGAGTTTAAATATGCAGAAAATGCACGATCAAGATGGGTAGCTTCGCCCCTAGAAAAATCGTATGATTTTCTAGTCGGCATGGATTTTATACAAAGAAATGTTGAAAGTATTGATTTTAAAAACAAAATTATTAAACTTTTTAATGGGGTTGAAATTCCATTCCTATCGAAACAAACAAATTGATGTTTGTCTTATGGAAATAAGTGAAATTGAAGACCTCAATGTAGATGAATTAAACAAAGAAGAAACTGAAATCGTTAAACGTTTAACAAATAAATACAGAAATTTATACTTTAAAGATGGAGATATGTTGACTAATACAAATACAGTAGTTCACAGTATTAGAACAACTAAAGATCAACCAATTAACTCAAAAATGTATAGATATTCTCCCAAATATGAAAATGTTGGGATATTTCTGGTGTGCCTAAGATGCACATAATGAAATCACACGTAGTGGTTCGGTTAAACGTTTAATAGAAACTTCAAAGCATGAGTACAAAAATCTGAACAAGTACTCAATTACAGAATGAGTACTGTGCTGATACAATGTTGCCAGATTATAAAGAAGCTTAACAGCTTATTGTAACTATTTTAACACTTCTTCTTAAGCTAATTATAATCAGTTGCAAAAAAACAAATTTAATTCAATCCAAGTGTTTTTACAAAGCGTGCGTGCCTTTGCTTACTTAAACATTTTGTTAGTATATCTGCAACATTATTATTTGTAGGTACGTATTCTAATGCAATATCATTACATTGTACCTTTTCCCGTATAAAATGATACCTTATGTCTATGTGCTTAGTGTGCTTATGATGGACTGGATTTTGCGCAATATGTTGCGCGCTTAGGTTGTCGCCACATATAGTCAACGGCTCTGTAGCCTTTGACCATCCCATCTCACTAAGTAGCCTGCGTAGATAAACTGCTTCTTTGGCAGCCATGGACAAAGAAATATATTCTGCTTCAGTGCTGCTCAATGCGACAACGCTTTGCTTTGATGAAGTCCAAGAGAACGCACTGCCTGCCAGGAAAAATGCGTAGCCACTATAGGATCTCCTGTCCAGCCGATCGTTGCCCCAATCTGCATCTGCATAGCCTTTTGGTGGTTTGCCATTTTTACGGTATACTAATTTCATATTCTTTGTATCCGCAAGATATCTTAGAATGTGCTTTGCTGCAGACTGGTGTTCTGCATGAGGATTACCATTTCTTTGTGATAATTTGTTTACAGCATGCAAAATGTCTGGTCGGCTCAAAACTGCTAAGTATATAAGCGAACCAATTAATGACTGATATTGCGTTATATTTACCTTTACACAAGTATCGTCGTTGCAGTCCACTTGAAAACCTGGGTCAAGAGGTGTGCTTGCTGGACGGCAATTGCTCATGCCATACTTGTCCAATAGGCCTTGAATGTGCGTTTTCTGGCACAGCGAAACGGAGCCTCGATCGCCGTCGCGTTGGATTTCCATGCCTAGGAAATAGCTAATGGGGCCTCCATCGTGCATTTTAAAATGCGATGCAATCTTCTTCTTAATCACGGCTATGTCTTCTTCGCTGGGACACACTATGATTAAATCGTCGACGTAGACAGCGATGTAGCTGAATTGTTGTTGCTTTTGCTTGACGTATAAGCATGTTTCATTTTTGCATCTTTTAAAATCCATGCTTCTTAATACCTCATCGAGCGTATTGTTCCAAACTCGTCCGGATTGTTTAAGTCCGTAAAGTGCCTTTTCTAGTTTGAGGACTTTATTTGGGTGCTGCTTGTCAATAAAATTCGGCGGTTGTTTCATGTACACAGTTTCATTAAGCTTACTATTTAAATATGCGTTTGAAATGTCGACCTGATGCATATACAGCTCTTTTTCGGCAGCTATTGCGAATAACATGCGAATGGTTTCATATCGAATTACGGGAGAAAACGTTTCTTGTGCAACTAGTCGAGACTAAAATTTTTCAATATTACCATCTTTATCTCTCTTGATTCGGAAAAACCCATTTTGAACCAATGGCCTTTTGTCCAGGAGGTAGCTCACACACTGACCATGTCTCATTTGCTTGTAGAGCGTCGTACTCTATTTGCATAGACTTTTCCCAATCCTGCGCATTTTGGCCATGTAATGCTTCTGCAACTGACTGCGGAGTTTCAATGTCTTCAATCTGATTAAGACTATTGATCAATTGGTACTGCTTTCTGGGCCTGCCTGGCTGACCTGTACGTATGATTTTTGGCCTGCCACGCCCATGTTGTACTACAGCTTCAACTTGTGGCACCGCTACTTGGCCGTTGTCGTCATCGTTGCTCTCTTCTCTTGGATCGCTTGCGCTCACAAAATCCTCCTCTTCTTCTTCATTTGAGTCACTGTTGTACTATTGCAGCTCGGCAGGTTGCTCTGGGTGGTTTATTGCAACCTCATGATTTGACTCAAACGTCATCCCTTCTTTCAATAACTGTTCGCTTCTCGCGATCATATAGGCGGTATGCCTTTGCTGTAAAGGAGTAACCAACAAAAATGTACTCCTTGCCTTTTTCTTGGAACTTGCTTTTTCTGACTTTGTCGAGTGCAAATGCCCGCGAGCCAAATACTCTCAAGTGCTGTACTGATGGCTTGCGATCCTTCCATACCTCAAATGGTGTGCTTCCATTTAATGCTTTTGTGGGACATCTGTTGCGCAAATAAACTGCTGTTGAAACAGCCTCTGCCCATAAAAATTATTCAAGCTTTGAATGAACTAGAAGACTTTTTGCCATTTCAACGATGGTCCGATTAGCACGTTCGGCCACACCGTTTTGCTGCGGAGTGTAAGGAACTGTTAATTGCCTTTTTATACCGCACTCGATCAAAAATTCAGTGAATTTTATTATTCACATACTCTGTTCCATTGTCGCTGCGCACAGCCTTTATTTTATTTCCTGTTTGGCATTCTACAAAAGTTTTAAACATTTTAAACTTCTCAAAGGCTTGGCTTTTTGAGTGCATAAGGTAAACAAATATCTTGCGTGAGTAGTCATCAATAAAAGTTACGAAATATCGATTGCCTGCAAGCGACTTAAAATTCATCGGACCACATACGTCTGTATGCACTAAGTCCAGTACTTGCTTTGAGACACGATTCGCTTTCTGTGGGAATGGCAATGCACAAATTTTTGCTTTATTACATGTATCGCAATTTAATTCTAATTGTATATTTTAAACTTTCATACCACGCACCAGTTGCTTATCATTAAGCAATTTCAAATCCTTAAAATTCAGGTGGCCAAATCTGTTGTGCCATTTTATGGAAGATGAATCAGAACTATTTAGCATATGAACCTGATCAAGACTATGTTTGTACACATACAAACCATTTTCGTGTCTTGCCCTTATTATATCGTTGCCTTCTTTGTCTTTTATCAGCGCAATTTTCCCTTCAAATATGGTAGAATTCTCAAACTTTGCTGCAGCACTTACTGATAAAAAATTCATGCTTAAGTCAGGGACATATAAGACATTTTGCAGCTTTAGTTTTATTCTATTGCAGTGCAATTCAACACTGCCACTGCCGGGTGAATCGATGAACTTATTTGCGGCCAACATTATCGACGTCTTTTTATCAGCATACGTAAGGAACATGCTGCGGTCGCAGCACATGTGCGATGTTGCACCGCTGTCAACGCACCAAAAACTCTTTTGCTTCTCCTTGACACAACTGTGCATTAAGAATAGAGACTTTTCGTCCTTTTGGCTCTTTTTATCACCCTTCTTTTTATTTCGGCAATCGCTCGCTCGATGCCCTACTTTTTCGCAATTAAAACATTTTCCTCTGAATAGCTGCTTACTGCTATTCTTTCTGCCTATGCTTTCGACACTGTTGTTGTCCCGCGGTCCATTATGTTTGTGTGTATACACTGCTTCTAGTGTTTCTATGCCGTCTCTGCTAGCTCTTTCTTGCTTTCGCGTGGCCTCTTCTAACATTTTAACCTTGACGACTTCGAATTTGGGCAGCTCATCGCGTGTCTCAATCGCTATTACAAAATTTTCCCATGTGTCTGGTAAACTGCTCAAAAACATGATGACCTGCAAATCGTCATTGAGTTTGATGTCTAATTCTGCCAGCTTTTCAATTGTCTCAACAAATGAATTGACATATGCGACTACATCGTCACCCTGCTGCATATTGAAACGTAGCCACTTTGTGTACTTATTTAACCGAAACAACGAGACCTGGGCCCATAACCAATGTTGGGATATTTCTGGTGTGCCTAAGATGCACATAAAGAAATCACACGTAGTGGTTCGGTTAAACGTTTAATAGAAACTTCAAAGCATGAGTACAAAAATTTGAACAAGTACTCAATTACAGAATGAGTACTATGCTGATACAATGTTGCCAGATTATAAAGAAGCTTAACAGCTTATTGTAACTATTTTAACAGAAAAAGAAGTTCGAAAACAAGTTATTGAAATGGAAAGAAGTGGTATAATCAGGAAAAGTAAAAGCAGATATACAGTTCTCCTATTTGTGTGATACCTAAAAAAAATTGATCAATCATTAGTTCAAAAATTTCGAATATGTGAAGATTATCGCCGCTTAAATCAGGTTACCGTTCCTGATAAGTATCCATCCTATCATGGACGCAATATTAGAAAAGTTGGGGAAATCTCAGTATTTCAGCACTTTAGATTTAGCAAAAGGATATCATCAGATTTTAATGGATGAACAAGACATAGAAAAGACATCTTTCGTTACACCAATGGGCTTTTAAGGCACTTTATTAACAAAATCTGTGTTGTATATTTGGATGACATATTAATTTTTTCAACAACTCTGGAGGAACACAAATATGCATTAGAAAAAATGTTCAGAAAGCTTCAAGAGCATAATTTGAAAATTCAAGCAGATAAGTGCTCTTTTATGAAACAAACACAAAATTTTTAGGTCACATTCTAACGAAAAATTGAATCAATTAAACTGATACCACTTCCAAAAACAGAAAAACAGATAAAAAGATTTTTAGGAATGACAGGATTTTATACAAAATTTATAAAAGACTACTCTAAAGTAACTCACCCAATGATTAGATATTTGCAAAAAGGTTGTGCAATCAATCAAATCGACCCTAAATATATAAATGCTTTCGAAAACTTAAAGAATTTCTATCCATTGTTCAAGCAGTGGACTATTTCAGACACTATTTATTTGGTAAAAATTTCAAATTGTTACAGACCATGCCCCCATTAAATATCTCAATTATAAATTCAAAGGTAAAGAAATGACATCCAGACATCAAAGATGGCTCCTAAAATTGCAGGAGTTTGATTATGAAACATTATATTTGAAAGGAAAAGATAATAAAGTAGCAGACTTTTTGAGTAGACAGGAAACAGCCGAACTAATAAATAAAAACAATAATGAAGAATCAAATTTTGAATTATCAGACACTCAACATTCAGCAGAAGAAGAACAACTAAGACATTTTTATATAAAAAATGAAATTGTTTCTAAGTATAAAACACAAATAATCATAGCATATACTGCAGTAGATAACATTATTAGCTTGCATGGCAGAAAAATAATAGAAATAAATCTAGCAGATTCTAAAATGGATATAGAACAGAAACTTCAAAATAACTAACTACATAAAGGCACAGTAGGAATATATTCAGAGGTACCAGATAAAGAATATCATAAGATTCAATGCATCTTAATTAACCTTTTTTCTGAAACAAATAATTATAAATTTTATAAATGCACAAAGCGAGCTCAAGAAATATCAAATGAAGATGAACTGCATAAGCAAATTTCATTATATCATACAAAAGAATCACTGCACAGTGGCATAAATGAAATATTTTATAGTTTAAAGGACAAAATTTATATTCCAAGATTAAGAGACCACATTCACTTAATAATATCTAACTGTAACAAATGTAAAGAAATAAAGTATGACAGAAACCCGATAAAAGTAAATTGTACTATAACTGAAACACCCAAAACAAAAGACGAAATTATTCATTTAGACATATTTCATATAAAACACAAAAGTTTTTTAACTACTACTACTACTACTACTAACTAAGCTCACTAAATTTGCGGTAGCGTGTAATATAAAAGACAGAAATTGGAGAACAAAGATGCAAATTATAACATTTTACAAAATTTAACAAACCTAAAAAGATAATTATGGACAATGAATTCAGATCAGAACAAATAATAACATTTTTAGAATCAGAACAGGTAGAAGTACATTTTACAAAACACAACTCACATTCAGGAAACGCAGATATTGAAAGATTACATTCTACAATAATTGAAATACTAAACGGAATAGACAATGACTTATCAATTGAATCAAACATTCAAATAGCTATTGGAGCTTATAATAACCGTTACCACTTCACAATTAAATGCTCACCGAATTACGCAAAAATACGGAAGATGACGAAAAACTTAACACTTTAATATCAGATTTTAAAAACAAAATTATTAATGAACGAAACATTATAAGAGAAAACTATGAAGAACAACGAGAAGAAGGACCAATAAAAAATTATAAGCGAGTCAGACACAAGGACGAACCCTACTTCAGATTTACCAAATTACAAAATGTTCACCCATGTAATATAAAAAGACCATTAAAGCTTGAAACTAACCCAAAAGCAAATAGCAATGCACATTAAAAATTTTTACTAATTATTCTAGCCATTGCCATAAGCCAAGAATACTGAGTAAAAAATAAAAATAATAATACTTCGTTACAGATCCCATTTTTCATATGTTGTATACTAACAACATTGACTTTGATTGACACAAGATTGCATATTATGCCAATTCAGGAAAACGCAGGATATGTTCCAGTCCAGGAAATAGTAAATGAAACAATTATTATTTTACATATTATAAACATTGATAAAATCACTAATATAGTTAATAAAGTTGAAAACAATATAAAACATATAAAAATCACAGATAAAAAATTACTATTAGATGAAATATATACAATAAAAGCAAAAATTAGATCGATAAGTCCCAACAATAGAATGAAACGAGGGCTCATAAACACAGCAGGAACAGTATATAAATGGCTTTTCGGACTCGTGGACGAAGAGGACAGAACGGATATTTTAGAACATTTGAGTATTATAGATACCAACAATCACAATTTAATTAAAAATATGAATCAACAAATTTATATAAATTCACACTTTAACGATACCATTCATATCTTAGCGGACACAATAATGCATAACAGACTCATTATAAATGACACTATGGAAAATATAAATGAACAAAATAAAATATCGTAATGAAATTGTTATACAATGACCAGATGCAGAAATTAAAAAATATTGAATACAAAATAAATTATATACAGGAAAATATAGCTTCAGCTAAAAATAACATTTTATGCCATGAATATTGTCAACAGACGAAATAAATAAATTTAACATTGATTTTTACAAGTTAAAATTAATAAGAATGGGTGTATTAAGTTATAAGAACAATGCTATTATAATGGCAATTAAATTAGCAAAAATATATATAAAAACTAATTTTAAGTTATTAATTCCCATACCTAATACTGAATTTATACAAATCGACCAAGTAAATACATTTGTAGGAGAAATAGAAAACATAACATACGACTACACACAAAACTCAATATTTAAAGAATTAAAATCAAGTAAAAGCTGTACTATTTATAACAATTGCAATTTCTTATTTAATAATAAAATAAATAAAAAAAAAAAATAAAATTACATCAAAATTGTGACGACAAAAACATTGTACTAAATTGAAATAGCTTGATTCAGTTTGTAAACTGTGAAATTAAATTATTAGCGGAAACATTTTCTAGCGAAAAAATTGAATACTATGACAGGTTTTATTATCTAACCAAATTACTTAATCAAACTTATAAAAACACAACAATTTTGATCATTTGTCGATTAAAAATTTTGAAAATTTAAAAGAAATAACAGAGCTAAAATACGAAAAAAGAGTAACATATGGGTTATTCACTATATTTTTATTAACCTTTGTAGCTGTAATCATTTTTATATATTCATACTTAAAGAAAAAAAATATTATCATTAACATTAAAAGAATTCAGGAATTCTAACAGGGGAAGAGTTACGCCCTTGACGTCAACACCCCATTCACACCAATATAATGTCGAGTTCAAACCAGTTGAGCATGCAAGCCCTGTATCCGCAGGACTGAATTCCAATTTAATGTAAACACAATCCATCTCTTAAAGATCGAAGTGTTATAAATTATTTTGACACTTAAATACGACGCAACTTCTTTTGAAATAGATTCCATTATTAATTCGGTTAAGTCGTCACAACAGCTTCACTGATGGTGACCACTTTATATAAACAATTTCTAATCGATCAGCCCAGAGCCTCGTAGCATTTCTGCTAAAGGCTCATATTGTAAACAAATAACCATAAATGGCTATGCCGCTCCGATGCATTAATGTAAACATAAAACAAAGCCTCAGTTGCTCTCTGCAGCTTCTCTGCTTGGCGCTCTCTATAAACAATCTCCCCAAATCGCCAACTGAGCCTTTGCACTCTTTTGTCTTAGAATTATAATTCAGTTGTAAGAAAACCACAGATCTAACCAGAACGAAAAAACGAGAAATTAAAAGTTAAATTCGAGTGTTGTATTATTTCTTGGTATACATCTCAAACATATATAATTCGCGTGAACAGTTGCCGTCCTTGTCTGATTTGAAAATCAAGATTATTGAAAAAGGACAAAGACAACAAGTGAACAATGAATAAGCGGGTAATGGCATACAGCAAGCGTTTGTGTCGCGTACAAAAAATGCGCATCAGAAAACAGATCCGAAAAGGAATAAAAAATGTTATAGATGCGGCCGCGAAGGTCATTTTATTGCTGAGTGCAAGGAAAAAGAGAAAAGTTAAGAAGGCAAAGAGAGAGACGCTGAAATAAAGCGATCGCTAGCCATACTTGCGAATGCGCAGAAAGACGACAACTTGACAAAATCGACGTGGTGACTGGATAGTGGCGCCACTGTTCACATGTGTTGTGGTAGGTCATACAGATGCGTAATAAAATAGAAACCTTTGAATCCAATACAGTTTCCTGTTTAGTTCCACTATAAAAAACATCATATAACCATCAGGTTATGGGCCCAGGGTTCTAAACACGAAATCGTGCTATTAATTGTAATTACTGTGTGTGATTATAGGAAAAATTAATAAACATGAGTGGACAAGGGTTATATTCTATCGAAAAGTTGGATGACGAAAATTACAAAGTGTGGTCAGTGCAAATGAAAAGCATTTTGGTGCAAAACGATCTATGGCCGATAGTGTGCGGAAGAATTGTTAAAAATGAAGGTGACAGCGAAGAACAGAATGCTCAGTTTGATATACGGGACGAAAAGGCACTAGCAAGCATATTGCTGGGTGTTAAAGCGTCGCAGATTAATTTCATCAAAAATTGTGCGTCGTCCAAAGAAGCATGGCAGAAGCTAATAAGTGTGTATCAACCGCGCGGGCCAGCAAGAAAAATTGCGTTATTCAAAAGTTTGCTCCGACTGAGTATGCCAGAAGGTGTAAATGTGCAAAACTATGTGAATGAGTTTTCCAACATAGTTGAAAAATTAAAAGAAATTGAAATGAACATAAATGAAGACATGCTCACTATTTTGCTGTTAACGGAAATAGGAAAAAAGTTTGAAAAGTTTGTTGTAGCGATCGAAACGCGAGTTACGCTCTTGACGACACCACCCCATTGAAACCAATATAATGTCGAGTTCAAACCAGTTGAGCTTGCCAGCCCTGTATTTTTTTAATTTTTTTTTTCTTCATGTAAACACAATCCAACTCTTAAAGATCGAAGTGTTATAAAATATTTTGACGCATAAATACGACGCAACTTCTTTTGAAATAGATTCCATTATTAATTCGGTTAAGTCGTCACAACAGCTTCACTGATGGTGACCACTTTATATAAACAATTTCTAATCGATCAGCCCAGAGCCTCGCAGCATTTCTGCTAAAGGATCATATTGTAAACAAATAACCATAAGTGGCTATGTCGCTCCGATGCATTAATGTAAACATAAAACAAAGCCTCAGTTGCTCTCTGCAGCTTCTCTGCTTGGCGCTCTCTATAAACAATATCCCCAAATCGCCAACTGAGCCTTTGCACTCTTTTGTCTTAGAATTATACTTCAGTTGTAAGAAAACCATAGATCTAACCAGTACGAATAATCGCAATATTAAAAGTTAAATTCGAGTGTTGTATTATTTCTTAGTATACATCTCAAACATATATAATTGGCTCAGCCAATGTCGGAAATAATAAAAAAAAAAAAAATATAAATTCATTTATTGTGCTAACAATTGCTGAGGAAACTTTGGTAAAACTGAAGTGAACGAATCAGTAAAAGTGCTAATAAATATTGATATACTTGTGTGAACATAAATAAAGTGTTTGACCAGAAAATTTTTAACATCACTTATAACAAATAAAACAATATGGAATATCAACGCGATATAACAACTATGCAGCAATGCATTCAAGCATTAACATCAATACTGGAGCAGCAGCAGCAGCAGAACAATACCAATCCAATAACGAAACAACGAAACAGCATTGAACGAGAAACCAGATACTTACCTGTGTTCACTGGAGAAGAGGGTACTCTATATGGTTTTATTGCATCGGTGGACCAGGTTATGCAGGAGTATGGAAACAGTGCCCAGACATTCAGCGTCATATTCAACACCAAAATTCAAGGTCTGGCAAGAACAATTTTAAACATTAACCCACCAGAAGATTGGGATACATGCAAGATCAGACTTAGACATCATTACCGACCCAGAACAGACTAGATTGGCCTCACCCGAAAAATTTAGATTATAAGGTTCGTCAGATTGTTGAAGAAATTACAGATTTTTCAGTATTTGAAAATAATGATAGACTAGTGGACATATTAAGTGGCTTGTTAATACAACGAGTCAAGGAATTAGCGTCCGGCCCTATGGCAATTTCGTTAATGACCAAAACAACATTATCTGACGTAAGGACAGAAATTGCAAAATTTTAATTATATTATGGAAATTATGGAAATTTAAATCAAAAACTATTACTTAAACGAAACACTGACAACAACTATTCTAACCAAGGACAGAATCAAAACCAAAATAATCAAAACCAGAACTCTGGACGTAACAACAAAAATAACAGACAAACCAATAATAATAACTCGAACAATAGAAATCAGAATAATGAACAAAATCAGGGAAATCAAAGTCAAAATGTATGAAATAATCAAAATTATAATCAAAACCAAAATTATAATCAAAACAAAAATTTCAATCAAAACTATAACTATAATTAAAATCAGAATTACAACCAAAATCGCCAAAGTCAGAAAACTAGACAGCAGCAAAATTTTAACCAAAATCAAAATTTTCAACAAAATAATCAGCAAGCACCAATAGAAGCAATGAGTGTTGACAACCTAAATGAGGAAAATCCTGAAAGTTCAAGCATTGTAGATGAACCAACATTTTTTACCAATTAGCCTCGGATGAAAAGAAAATTTTTATTAAAGGGACTATTGAGGGAAAAACATATATAGTCCTAGTTGACACAGGATCAAATATTAGTATTTGTCGCAGTGTGATTCCTAGTAATTGTACGCGGGTACATTCCTCAGTAGCATTCTGGGAATTCGGGGATTCGGGGAATTCCCTGCTTTTGCTTTACTAGCTGATATTGAACGAAAGCACGGCAGCAGAGGCAGAGACGCTCTGCTGCTGAGTGAGGTTCGATGGTAAGATACCAAGAGTCTTAAGTAAGACAGAGATGGCTACATACACTCGACATGAGTGAGTTTACGACATGAGTGAGTTTACGACATGAGTGCGTAGGCTGACATGGTCAGTCGAGCTTGGGTATTTGAACCGATCGGAACTCGCTGTGCAGCCGCGTCAATCATCAGAAGTATCAACATGGATGACATACCTTTGCCGCCGACAGACATACCCCTGCCGCCGACATCAGAAGTGGGATTAGCTCCGCCAAAAGAGGACAGCTCTAACTTATTAAGGGCAGCCTTAGAAAAGCAAAATCGTAATCTAATGGAAATAATAAAATCCATGCAGGTACCAAGAGCACCGGCAATAGACGGCAGACCACTCCACGTCACTCTACCCAAGCTTTGCCCTGACACCGCTGGAGCAGATGCATCAGCTTGGTGTACTACAGTGGACCTAATCTTCGCGGATAATGCTCTCGAAGGCAGTGCGCTTGTGATTGCGTTAAGCAAAGCATTAAAAGGCAGTGCATCGCAATGGCTGTCCCAAATATGCTTCGCTGGCATCACATGGCCGCAGTTTAAGGAACTCTTCATCCAACGTTTCGTGGGCATTGAGACAACTTCTGCCATACTGATGAACATTTTGAACGGACGTCCCAAAACTGGAGAGAGTTTTGCTGAGTACGGCAGTCGCATAGTCACCCTATTGCTCTCTAAGTGGAAGGCAAAGAATTTGGAGGAGATTGCTGTATCAGTAGCGTTAGCCCACATGGCTCAAATTGATAATAATTTGTTGCATTGGCTGTTTACAACGAATGTGACGACTCGTAATGAGCTGCAGCAGCAGCTACAGGCTTACGCTTTCAAGAAGCGTAACAACGAGGAGGACGGATATTCGACTGGTCCGGATAAGAAGAAAACAAGAATGCAGTCGCAGGTGAAGTGCCATTTTTGTGGAAAGGCTGGCCACAAATATGCAGAATGCCGCTCTCGAATGGGAAAAGCATCAGCCCCAACAGAAAGGAGTTATAACGTGAGCAGCACGTCAGGAGTGAAGGATCGATCAAAAATTAAATGTTTTAAGTGCGATGAAATCGGACATGTGGCTTCTGTATGCCCCAAAAATCGTACTGGTGGAAACAGCAAGAGCTACGAGAAGCGAGTTGACGTTTGTACAGTAGCTCCACCAAGTGGAACAATTACCTTATCCGGTGAGTCTATTCCATATTGTTTCGATTCTGGAGCCGAATGCTCACTGGTCAAGGAGAGTGTTGCGGAAAAATTCACCGGAAAACGATTTCACAATATTGTAACTTTAAATGGCATAAGTAACGATTCAATTGGTAGCACCTTGCAAGTTCTGAGTAATATTAATATTGAACAATATTGTTTAGAAGCTTTATTACATGTGGTTATGGACAAATATTTGAAGCATGAAGTGTTGATTGGCCGTGAGGTTTTAAGCCAGGGCTTTGGTGTATCAATTGATGCAGATAAATTTTGCTTTTATAAGACAAAAAGAGTAAATGTTCTGAGTCTAGTGAAGTATGAAGAAATCATAAATTCTGATACCAATTTAAATGATTCTGATAAGACGATATTGAACAAGATGTTGAGATGTCACTCTGATAGGTTTATCGACGGAATTCCAATGACTCGTGTGACGACAGGCCAATTAGAAATTAGGCTAATAGATCCACAAAAGACAGTGCAACGCCGACCTTATAGGCTTAGCGAAGATGAGAGGAAGCACGTTCGGTGCAAAATTGATGAATTGCTTACATCAAAAATTATTCGTCCCAGCTGTTCACCATTCGCTAGTCCCATGATGCTGGTTAAGAAGAAAAATGGCACAGATCGTCTTTGTGTAGATTACCGCGTTTTAAATGACAATACAATTGCCGATAAATATCCTTTGCCTCTTATTTCGGATCAAATAGCTCGTCTTCGTGGTGCAAGGTACTTTTCGTGTATAGATATGGCAAGTGGATTTTACCAAATCCCAGTACACACAGATTCAATTGAGCGAACGGCTTTCGTTACACCTGATGGACAGTACGAATTCTTAACCATGCCCTTTGGTCTAAAGAACCCACCTTCTGTGTTTCAGCGTGCAATAATAAAAGCCCTGGGTCCGCATTCGCAATTGTTTACATTGACGATGTTATGGTAGTAGCTAAAACGAAAGATGAAGCGTTAGAACGACTAGAGATAGTGTTGGACACCTTAAGTAAAGCCGGATTTTCATTTAATATAACGAAATGTTCGTTTCTTAAAACTAAAATCGAGTACCTTGGGTTTGAAATAACGAATGGAGAAATTCGGCCAAATGCACGAAAGATCCAGGCATTGAAAGGGTTGCCACCTCCGGAAACTGTATCTCAATTACGACAGTTCATTGGTTTAGCTTCTTACTTTCGGCAATTCATTCCAAAATTTTCCGAAATATTAAAACCATTGTACATGCTTACTTCAAAGAATAATGCTAATTTTGTCTGGTTGTCAGAGCATGAACAAATACGTTTGAAAATAATAGGTGTATTGACACAGGCCCCAGTATTAACTATATTTGATCCACAATATCTAATAGAATTGCACACAGATGCCAGCTCCATTGGTTACGGGGCGATATTGTTACATAAAATCGAAAATAAATCCTATGTAGTGGAGTATTATAGCAAATGTACTTCTCCGGCTGAAGCAAAATACCACTCGTACGAACTCGAGACTTTAGCAGTTGTCAATGCTATGAAGCATTTTAGGCATTATTTACAAGGTCGTAAATTTGTCGTTTACACAGATTGTAACTCTTTAAAGGCCAGTCGCACCAAAATGGAATTAACACCGAGAGTGCATAGATGGTTGGGGTTTCTACAGTCATTTGATTTCGATCTCGAATATAGAAAAGGGGAGCGAATGGCGCATGTCGATTTCCTTTCCCGAAATCCACTGTCAGAAGGAAATAAGTGTGCGGATAAAATAATTGAGAAGCGTATTAATCTTACTGAAGTGACCGACAATTGGTTGGTGTCCGAACAGCAGCGCGATCCTGAAATAATCAATATTTCATCCAAGTTACGCAATAACGAGTTACCGGAAAATTTAAATAAAACATTTGAACTAAGAAAGGGCATATTGCATAGAAAAATACAGAGAAATGGTAAAACAAGGTGCTTGCCGGTAATTCCAAGGGCGTTTAGGTGGGCAGTGATCAACCACGTACATGAATCTGTTATGCATTTGGGATGGGAAAAAACATTGGATAAGGTATATGGATATTACTGGTTCGAGAATATGTCCAAGTATGTACGTAGATTTGTGGAAAATTGTATCACGTGCAAACTAGCAAAACCCCCAAATGGAAAGGTCCAGGCAGAATTGCATCCAATTCCTAAGATAGAGATACCATGGCACACAGTACACATCGACATAACGGGTAAAATGAGTGGCAAAAACGACTTGAAGGAATACGTCATTGTTTTAATAGATGCCTTCACCAAGTTTGTTTATTTTTACCACACACTGAATATAGACACTGAAAGTTGTATTAAAGCTGTGAAATCGGTTGTGGCGCTATTTGGGTTGCCAACTAGAATAATAGCGGACCAAGGTCGTTGTTTTGCTAGCTCAGGCTTTCGCAATTTCTGTTCCGCTCAAAAGGTTCAACTGCATTTGATCGCTACCGGAGCTAGTAGGGCAAATGGACAGGTTGAACGCGTGATGAGCACACTTAAGACAATGCTGACGGCAGTTGAAACGAGTCAGAGATCATGGCAGGATGCATTGGCTGAAGTACAACTGGCCATGAATTGTACTGCAAATCGAGTCACCAAGTTTAGCGCTTTAGAGCTATTAATAGGAAAAGAAGCTAGGCCTTTTGGTTTATTGTCAATAAACGAAGAAGACAATGATGTAGATAGAGAACAGAACAGAACAACAAACAAAGATTTGACAAAAATAAGGCAAAGATTATGAAGCATAACGTAGGTGATCATGTTTTACTGAAAAACGAAGAACGGCATCAGACAAAGCTCGACCCTAAATTTAAAGGTCCATTTGAGGTGATCAAAGTCTTAGACGGCGATCGATATGAACTAAAATCATTGGTTAATAAGCGAACGTATAAATATTCACATGAGTGGCTAAGAGCGCTACCAAGCAGACAAATAATTAACGATTTAAACGAAGAATTCGATGGCCTAAGTGATGGCGATTCCCAGGAGAGGAACGAACCAATCGACGGCGTTAGTAAGCGTGCGTCTGTGTCCCAAGAGGGGAATTGAGGACCGCACCATAACAGCTGTCTCACAGGGATGAGAAGTGTTATGGCGGGGGTCAAGGTGATTGGGTGTAAGTGTGCACACCAAATTAAATTGAGAAACTGAGAGACAAATCTAAGTTATGTAAAATCTGAATTATTGGAAAATTCTGATTAGAATTAAATGATATGAATAAGATCATGAAGTTTAAAAAGTATTATGTTTGTAAACAAAAGGAAATTGTGTTTCCTAGATAAGAAAGATTGTCAGTTAATGTTTGTGTAAGCGGCTCTGTAAATTTGTAAACTGTAAGATAAAATAATGTTATTAAAAACAAGAGATATAATTAAAAGAGTCTGGTATGTGACTTGGACATGGGTGGTGGATGTAGCACACGAGGACGTGTGATAGGTCAGGAAGGCCGTGTCGCAGTGTGATTCCTAGTAATTGTACGCGGGTACATTCCTCAGTAGCATTCTGGGAATTCGGGGATTCGGGGAATTCCCTGCTTTTGCTTTACTAGCTGATATTGAACGAAAGCACGGCAGCAGAGGCAGAGACGCTCTGCTGCTGAGTGAGGTTCGATGGTAAGATACCAAGAGTCTTGAGTAAGACAGAGATGGCTACATACACTCGACATGAGTGAGTTTTATGACATGAGTGAGTTTACGACATGAGTGCGTAGGCTGACATGGTCAGTCGAGCTTGGGTATTTGAACCGATCGGAACTCGCTGTGCAGCCGCGTCAATCATCAGAAGTATCAACATGGATGACATACCTTTGCCGCCGACAGACATACCCCTGCCGCCGACATATTCTTAACACAGCAAGTGTGCATACATCTAAATATACAATAATTGAAAAATATTGTAAAATTATTCATTCAATAAACGGTGAACTAAAAACTAATAATTATTTAGTAAAAACTAAAGTACCAAGTGAGTTTAAATATGCAGAAAATGCACGATCAAGATGGGTAGCTTTGCCCTAGAAAAATCGTAAGATTTTCTTGTCGGCAGGGATTTTATCCAAAGAAATGTTGAAAGTATTGATTTTAAAAACAAAATTATTAAACTTATTAATGGGGTTTGAAATTCCATTCCTATCGAAACAACCAATTGATGTTTGTGTTATGGAAATAAGTGAAATTGAACACCTCAATGTAGATGAATTAAACAAAGAAGAAACTGAAATCGTTAAACGTTTAACAAATAAATACAGAAATTTATACTTTAAAGATGGAGATATGTTGACTAATACAAATACAGTAGTTCACAGTATTAGAACAACTAAATATCAACCAATTAACTTAAAAATTGATAGATAATCTCCCAAATATGAAGAAGAAGTTCGAAAACAAATTATTGAAATGGAAAGAAGTGGTATAATCAGGAAAAGTAAAAGCAGATACAGTTCTCCCATTTGTGTGATACCTAAAAAAATGGATCAATCAGGAGTACAAAAATTTCGAATATGTGAAGATTATCGCCGCTTAAATCAGGTTACCGTTCCTGATAAGTATCCATTACCTATCATGGACGCAATATTAGAAAAGTTGGGGAAATCTCAGTATTTCAGCACTTTAGATTTAGCAAAAGGATATCATCAGATTTTAATGGATGAACAAGACATAGAAAAGACATCTTTCGTTACACCAATGGGCTTATAAGAGTATATAGGAATGGCTTTTGGAATAAAAAATGCACCAGCAACGTTTCAAAGATTAATGAACGAAATATTAAGGGACTTTATTAACAAAATCTGTGTTGTATATTTGGATGACATATTAATTTTTTCAACAACTCTGGAGGAACACAAATATGCATTAGAAAAATGTTCAGAAAGCGTCAAGAGCATAATCTGAAAATTCAAGCAGATAAGTGCTCGTTTATGAAACAAAATACAACATTTTTAGGTCACATTCTAACGAAAAATTGAATCAATTAAACTGATACCACTTCCAAAAACAGAAAAACAGATAAAAAGATTTTTAGGAATGACAGGATTTTATACAAAATTTATAAAAGACTACTCTAAAGTAACTCACCCAATGATTAGATATTTGCAAAAAGGTTGTGCAATCAATCAAATCGACCCTAAATATATAAATGCTTTCGAAAACTTAAAGAATTTCTATCCATTGTTCAAGCAGTGGACTATTACAGACACTATTTATTTGGTAAAAATTTCAAATTGTTACAGACCATGCCCCCATTAAATATCTCAATTATAAATTCAAAGGTAAAGAAATGACATCCAGACATCAAAGATGGCTCCTAAAATTGCAGGAGTTTGATTATGAAACATTATATTTGAAAGGAAAAGATAATAAAGTAGCAGACTTTTTGAGTAGACAGGAAACAGCTGAACTAATAAATAAAAACAATAACGAAGAATCAAATTTTGAATTATGAGACACTCCACATTCAGCAGAAGAAGAACAACTAAGACATTTTTAAATAAGAAATGAAATTGTTTCTAAGTACAAAACACAAATAATCATAGCATATACTGCAGTAGATAACATTATTAGCTTGCATGGCAGAAAAATAATAGAAATAAATCTAGCAGATTCTAAAATGGATATAGAACAGAATCTTCAAAATAACTTACTACATAAAGGAACAGTAGGAATATATCCAGAGGTACCAGATAAAGAATATCATAAGATTCAATGCATCTTAATTAACCTTTTTTCTGAAACAAATAATTATAAATTTTATAAATGCACAAAGCGAGCTTAAGAAATATCAAATGAAGATGAACTGCATATGCAAATTTCATTATATAATACAAAAGAATCACTGCACAGTGGCATAAATGAAATATTTTATAGTTTAAAGGACAAAATTTAAACACCCAAAACAAAGACGAAATTATTCATTTAGACATATTTCATATAAAACACAAAAGTTTTTTAACTACTATAGATAAGCTCACTAAATTTGCGGTAGCGTGTAATATAAAAGACAGAAATTGGAGAACAAAGATGCAAATTATAATTGAACATTTTACAATATTTAACAAACCTAAAACGATAATTATGGACAATGAATTCAGATCAGAACAAATAATAACATTTTTAGAATCAGAACAGGTAGAAGTACATTTTACAAAACAAAACTCACAATCAGGAAACGCAGATATTGAAAGATTACATTCTACAATAATTGAAATACTAAACGGAATAGACAATGACTTATCAATTGAATCAAACATTCAAATAGCTATTGGAGCTTATAATAACCGTTACCACTCCACAATTAAATGCTCACCGAATTACGCAAAAAATACGGAAGATGGCGAAAAACTTAACACTTTAATATCAGATTTTAAAAACAAAATTATAAATGAACGAAACATTATAAGAGAAAACTATGAAGAACAACGAGAAGAAGGACCAATAAAAAATTATAAGCGAGTCAGACACAGGGACGATTTACCAAATTACAAAATGTTCACCCATGTAATATAAAAAGACCATTAAAGCTTGAAACTAACCCAAAAGCAAATAGCAATGCACATTAAAAATTTTTACTAATTATTCTAGCCATTGCCATAAGCCAAGAATACTGAGTAAAAAATAAAAATAATAATACTTCGTTACAGATCCCATTTTTCATATGTTGTATACTAACAACATTGACTTTGATTGACACAAGATTGCATATTATGCCAATTCAGGAAAACGCAGGATATGTTCCAGTCCAGGAAATAGTAAATGAAACAATTATTATTTTACATATTATAAACATTGATTATATCACTAATATAGTTAATAAAGTTGAAAACAATATAAAACATAAAAATCACAGATAAAAAATTACTATTAGATGAAATATATACAATAAAAGCAAATATTAGATCGATAAGTCCCAACAATAGAATGAAACGAGGGCTCATAAACACAGCAGGAACAGTATATAAATGGCTTTTCGGACTCGTGGACGAAGAGGACAGAACGGATATTTTAGAACATTTGAGTATTATAGATACCAACAATCACAATTTAATTAAAACGAGAAAGAAGGGCTATCTTCGGCACGCCGAAGATTTAATACCCTTGCAGACCGAAGCTTTTCTATTAAGTGCGAATTTAAGCTTTTTGGTCTGGCTTCCGTCCATGTCCATGGTCCGATCCAGCTGGTTTTGACATATGTGCTGCGTGCAACAGAAATAGGGACTTCTGCAAAGTTTCATTAAGATAGCTTTAAAACTGAGGGACTAGTTCGCATAGAAACAGACAGACGGACAGACGGACAGACGGACGGACGGACAGACGGACATGGCTATATCGACTCGGCTGTTGATGCTGATCAAGAATATATATACTTTATGGGGTCGGAGATGTCTCCTTCTATGCGTTACACATTTCACGACAAAATTATAATACCCTCTGCAAGGGTATAAATATGAATCAACAAATTTATATAAATTCACACTTTAACGATACCATTCATATCTTAGCGGACACAATAATGCATGACAGACTCATTATAAATGACACTATGGAAAATATAAATGAACAAAATAAAATATCGTAATGAAATTGTTATACAATGACCAGATGCAGAAATTAAAAAATATTGAATACAAAATAAATTATATACAGGATAATTTAGCTTCAGCTAAAAATAACATTTTTATGCCAGGAATATTGTCAACAGACGAAATAAATAAATTTAACATTGATTTTAACAAGTTAAAATTAATAAGAATGGGTATATTAAGTTATAAGAACAATGCTATTATAATGGCAATTAAATTACCAAAAACATATATAAAAACTAATTTTAGGTTATTAATTCTCATACCTTATACTGAATTTATACAAATCGACCAAGTAAATACATTTGTAGGAGAAATAGAAAACATAACATACGACTACAAACAAAACTCAATATTTAAAGAATTAAAATCAAGTAAAAGCTGTACTATTTATAACAATTGCAATTACTTATTTAACAATATCACAAGTTTGAGAGAAATAGACGATGAATCAATAATTGTAAAAAATGCAAAAAAAATAAAATTACATCAAAATTGTGACGACAAAAACATTGTACTAAATTGAAATAGCTTGATTCAGTTTGTAAACTGTGAAATTAAATTATTAGCGGAAACATTTTCTAACAAAAAAATTGAATACTATGACAGGTTTTATTATCTAACCAAATTACTTAATCAAACTTATAAAAACACAATAAATTTTGATCATTTGTCGATTAAAAATTTTGAAAATTTAAAAGAAATAACAGAGCTAAAATACGAAAAAAGAGTAACATATGGGTTATTCACTATTTTTATTTTTTATTAACCTTTATAGCTGTAATCATTTTTATATATTCATACTAAAACAAAAAAAATATTATCATTAACATTAAAAGAATTCAGGAGAATTCATATTCTAACAGGGGAAGAGTTACGCCCTTGACGTCACCACCCCATTCACACCAATATAATGTCGAGTTCAAACCAGTTGAGCTTGCAAGCCCTGTATCCGCAGGACTGAAATCCAATTTAATGTAAACACAATCCAACTCAAGATCGAAGTGTTATAAAATATTTTGACGCATAAATACGACGCAACTTCTTTTGAAATAGATTCCATTATTAATTCGGTTAAGTCGTCACAACAGCTTCACTGATGGTGACCACTTTATATAAACAATTTCTAATCGATCAGCCCAGAGCCTCGCATTTCTGCTAAATGCTCATATTGTAAACAAATAACCATAAGTGGCTATGCCGCTCCGATGCATTAATGTAAACATAAAACAAAGCCTCAGTTGCTCTCTGCAGCTTCTCTGCACCTTTGCACTCTTTTGTCTTAGAATTATAATTCAGTTGTAAGAAAACCACAGATCTAACCAGTACGAAAAAACGAGAAATTAAAAGTTAAATTCGAGTGTTGTATTATTTCTTGGTATACATCTCAAACATATATAATTCGCGTGAACAGTTGCCGTCCTTGTCTGACTTGAAAATCAAGATTATTGAAAAAGGACAAAGACAACAAGTGAACAATGAAGAAGCGGGTAATGGCATACAGCAAGCGTTTGTGTCGCGTACAAAAAATGAGCATCAGAAAACCGATCCGAAAAGGAATAAAAAATGTTAATGATGCGGCCGCGAAAGTCATTTTAATGCTGAGTGCAAGGAAAAAGAAAAGAAGGCAAAGAGAGAGACGCTGAAATAAAGCGATCGCTAGCCATACTTGCGAATGCGCAGAAAGATGACAACTTGAAAAAATCGATAGTGGCGCCACTGCTCACATGTGTTGTGATAGGTCATGGTTTGTAGATATTAGAGAGCACATTACTGTGGGAAATTTTTATCTTGAACTTCAAGATGTGTTGTTTGTTAATGAGTTGCAAGCAAACTTTATATCGGTATCAATAGCTGTCGAAAAAGGATACAGAGGTTTTTGTGATAAAGACAGATCAGTGATAAAAGACAGAGATAATGTGAATATACTGAAAGTATACAAGAAAGGCGATTTGTTCACCATTGATGTAAAAATGAAGCAGTATATGTACTCTAAGACAAGCAGCACTGAGTTATGGAAAAGGCATTATCGTTTTGGACACTTAAATCTGGCCAGTTTAAGGAAAATGGCAAGTGATGAGATGGTGCATGGTTTAAAATCAATCAATAACAATTTTGAAATAAAAAATTATTTGTGTGAAAATTGCGCAAAATGTAAAATAAGTGTAAAACCATTTCCAAAAGCATCCGAAAATCGTGTGGCACATTCTTTGAAACATTCATTGACGATTACTCACGTTACACAGTTGCGTATTTTTTGAAGTCTCGCGACCAAATATTAAGCGCGTTTAAGGACTTTGTTGTGTTTGCCGAGAGACAATGCGGATAAAAGGTAAAAACAATTCGTAGCGACAACGGGCGCGAATTTGTTAGTCATGAATATGAAAAATTCCTGTAGGAACACGGAATTAAAAGACAACTGACAGTACCATATACTCCGCGGCAAAACGGAGTTGCTGAGCGAGCAATCGCACACTGGTAGAGATTGCCGGAAGTATGCTAGTACACTCGGGGGTAGATGAAACACTATGGGGTGAGAAACCAAGACATTGGCTAAAAAAACACCATTTGAGGTTTGGACAGGCAAGAAACCTTCTGTGTCGCATTTGAAGGTTTTCGGCTCAAAAGCAATTGTCTTAAATAAAGGGCACAGAAATAAGTTTAGTCCAAAAGGAATCAGATATGTAATGATTGTCTATTCGATGGCAGCAAAAGCATATCGCCTATTTTGTCCAGAGTCGAAGAGTATCGAAAGCAGAGAAGTTATTTTTATAGAAAGTAATTTAGGTGGATCTGTAAGCGATAAAAAGGAAACAGTGCAGCAGGCTGAGGCTGAGAATGTCATGCAGACACAGGCAGAGATTGAAGTCGGAGGACGACATACTGAAAGGGAAGATACTGACGAATATGAGAGTGCAGTAAGTGATGATGCAGAGCCGCCCGTAAACTGTGAAGCTCGTGGTCCAGGGCGTCCACGAATGATAAAAACTGGAAAACCAGGTAGACCCCGCAAGCAGTATAATTGCCTAAATATGCTGAAGGCAGAGGAAATCGTCATTCCTGAAAATGTTAGCGACGCAAATGAGTCAGAAATGAGCCAAGAATGGTCAGCATCGATTCAGAAGGAGATAAAGGCACTTGAAGCCAATAAGACATGGGAGCTTGTGGACTTCCTAGCGAATAAGAAAGCGATAGGCTGCAAATGGGTTTTTGGCATAAAAGTTGACAAGGAACGATATGTAGAGCGCTTTAAGTCAAGATTAGTTGGTAAAGGGTTCGCGCAGCGATATAGCGTTGATTTCTTCGAGTCGTTCTGTCCAGTTGTGAGATATTCTTCTGTACGAATGATTATGGCAATGGCAGTCGAACATAAGTTGTTTGTGCATTAGATGGACGTGTCTAATGCCTACCTGAATAGTGAACTTTCAGAGGATGTTTATATGAAACAACCGGACGGATTTGTAAGCGATGAATTCCCTGATAAAGTCTTGAAGTTGAAAAAATCTCTCTATGGGCTAAAGCAAAGCGCTAGAGAGTGGAACAGTAGGCTGGACGCAGTCTTGAGAAAACTGGGGTTTACTCCATGTGTCAGCGAGCCCTGCGTATATATACGCAATGGGCAAGGTAAAATTAATATAATTGCAGTTTATGTTGATGGATCTTTTAC
This sequence comes from Drosophila littoralis, assembly GCA_018903485.1. Taxonomy (NCBI): domain Eukaryota; kingdom Metazoa; phylum Arthropoda; class Insecta; order Diptera; family Drosophilidae; genus Drosophila; species Drosophila littoralis. Next base: position 330,804 of record JAEIGF010000331.1, on the reverse strand, counting down.
TTGCCAGCTCAAATAAAGACGAATTATTAAAAATCAAAGCGTCCATTGCCAGTGAATTTGACGTTGTTGATGGCGGCCAGCTCAATTATTTCTTGGGCATTGAGCGCGAAGGGGAGACTGCAGACATAACCATCGGCCATAAGCAGTATGTGGAGCAAATGCTACATACCTGGGGCATGTCAACGTGTAGGCCTGTAGCTACACCACTGGATGCAGGTCACCAAGTCAAGTGTGATGACGTCAACTGCGAGATGGTTAATGAAAAAAGCTACCAATCATTGATAGGCTCATTGATGTATTTTTGGCCATTACAACCAGTCCGGACATACGACATTCTGTAGCGAAACTGGCACAACGAAATGCCAGCCCTCACAAGGAGCATGAATTTGCAGCGAAGCGTGTGCTAAGGTATCTAAAAGGCACGGCTAATATGAAACTTCACTATCAGGACACTGTTAAGCAGATCTATGGATACGTTGACGCAGACCGGGCGAACGATGCTGCAGATCGTAAATCATATAGTGGATATGTGTTTATTGGTGCAGGCAGCGCGATTTCATGGGAATCGAAGATACAAAGTCTGGTGGCGTTAAGCAGTACTGAAGCCGAATATATTGCCTTATCTACCGCAGCAAGGGAAGCAACATATCTTAAAAAATTTTTGCATGAAATGGGATTTGTAGAAACCAAGCCTATTTTATTGTATTGCGATAATCAAAGCGCCCAGTGCTTAGCTAAGAATCTAATTTTGCATAAACGTAGTAAGCACATCGACATAAAGTTCCACCATGTACACGAACTATATTCTAAGAACGAAATAGATGTTAAATATATATGTACTAATAATATGGTTGCCGATGTACTAACTAAAAATTTGCAAAAGAACAAACATGTAAAATGTATTAATGAATTGAATTGTTATTAATAAGTTATTCAAGTATACAATTGTTGAGAAGGAGTATTGAAATATGCATAAGTTTTCGGCAACAACTAATACTTGAATCCTGGTCACACTTAAGTCTTTTGTATTACTTTGTGCTTATTCTTATTCTTAAGTATACCATTTGTCTGTCGCTTACGAACCACTGAACGATGTAGACGTACAGATGCGTAATAAAAAAGAAACCTTTGAATCCGATACAATTTCCTGTTTAGTTCCACTATAAAAAACATAATATAACCAACAGGTTATGGGCCCAGGGCTCTAAACACGAAATCGTGCTATTAATTGTAATTACTGTGTGTGATTATAGGAAAAATTAATAAACATGAGTGGACAAGGGTTATATTCTATCGAAAAGTTGGATGACGAAAATTACGCAGTGTGGTCAGTGCAAATGAAAAGCATTTTGGTGCAAAACGATCTATGGCCGATAGTGTGCGGAGAATTGTTAAAAATGAAGGTGATAGCGAAGAACAAAAGGCTCAGTTTGATACACGGGACGAAAAGGCACTAGCAAGCATATTGCTGGGTGTTAAAGCGTCGCAGATTAATTTCAACAAAAATAGCGCGTCGTCCAAAGAAGCATGGGAGAAGCTAATAAGCGTGTATTAACCGCGCGGGCCAGCAAGAAAAATTGCGTTATTCAAAAGTTTGCTCCGACCTTCTGACATAGGTGTAAGTGTGCAAAACTAAGTGAATGAGTTTTCAACATAGTTGAAAAATTAAATGAAATTGAAATGAACATAAATGAAGACATACTCACAATTTTGTTGTTAACGGGATTAGGAAAAAGTTTGTAAACTTTGGTGTAGCGATCGAAACGCGTGAACAGTTGCCGTCCTTGTCTGATTTGAAAATCAAGATCAAAGATATTGAACAACGAAGGAAGCGAAAGGTATGCAACAAGCGTTTGACTACAAAAAAGCGCATCAGGAAACAGATTCGAAAAGGAATAAAAAAGCTATAGATGCCCGTATGTGATTTTATTGCTGAGTACAAAGAGAAATAAAGAGGGCATCAGAAAAATAAAGCGATCACCATACTTCGAATCACAGAAAAACGACTAACTTGACAAAATCGACGTGTGTCTGGATAGTGGCGCGACTTCTCACATGTGTTGTGATAGGTCATGGTTTGTAGATATTAATGAGCACAAAGAGAAAATATTGCTTGCAGGAGAAAATTTCATATTTGCCGACGGCATTGGTACTGTGTGCATTACTGTGGGAAATTATTATCTTGAACTGCAAAATGTGTTGTTTGTTAATGAGTTGCAAGCAAACTTTATATCGGTATCAAAAGCTGCCGATAAAGGATACAGAGTTATTTGTGATAAAGACAGAGCAGTGATAAAAGACAGAGATAATACAAGAAAGGTGATTTTTTCAACATTGATGTAAAAATGAAGCAGTATGTACTCTAAGGCAAGCAGCACTGAGTTATGGAAATGGCATTATCGTTTTGGACACTTAAATCTGGCCAGTTTAAGGAAAATGGCAAGTGATGAGATGGTGCATGGTTTAAAATCAATCAATAAACATTTTGAAATAAAAAATGATTTGTGTGAAACCTGCGCAAAATGTAAAATAAGTGTAAAACCATTTCCATAAGCATCTGAAAATCATGCGGCACAATAATTGAGTTTGATTCATACTGATATTTGTGGACCAATAAGCACACCGTCTGCCGGGGGCGCACGGTACTTTGCAACATTCATTGACGATCACTCACGTTACACAGTTGTGTATTTTTTAAAGTCTCGCGAACAAATATTAAGCGAGTTTAAGGACTTTGTTGTGATTGCCGAGAGACAAAAACAATTCGTAGCGATAACGGGCGCGAATATGTTAGTCATGAATTTGAAAAATTCCTGTCGGAGCACGGAATTAAAAGACAACTGACAGTACCATATACTGCTCAGCAAAACGGAGTTGCTGAGCGAGCAAATCGCACACTGGTAGAGATGGCCAGAAGTATGCTAGTACACTCGGGGGTAGATGAAACACTATGGGGTGAGGCAGTAAGGACTGCAGCATACTTACGCAACAGGTCAGAAACCAAGACATTGGCTAAAAAAACACCATTTGAGGTTTGGACAGGCAAGAAACCGTCTGTGTCGCATTTGAAGGTTTTCGGCTCAAAAAAATTGTCTTAAATAAAGGGCACAGAAATAAGTTTAGTCCAAAAGGAATCGAATATATAATGATTGTCTATTCGATGGCAGCAAAAGCATATCGCCTATTTTGTCCAGAGTCGAAGAGTATCGAAAGCAGAGAAGTTATTTTTATAGAAAGTAATTTAGGTGGATCTGTAAGCGATAAAAAGGAAACAGTGCTGTTTGATGATTGTGCAACTGTAAATCAGCAGGCTGAGGCTGAGAATGTCCTGCAGACACAGGCAGAGATTGAAATCGGAGGACGACATACTGAAAGGGAAGATACTGACGAAAATGAGAGTGCAGTAAGTGATGATGCAGAGCCGCCCGTAAACTGTGAAGCCCGTGGTCCAGGGCGTCCACGAATGATAAAAACTGGAAAACCAGGTAGACCCCGCAAGCAGTATAATTGCCTAAATATGCTGAAGGCAGAGGAAATCGTCATTCCTGAAAATGTTAGCGACGCAAATGAGTCAGAAATGAGCCAAGAATGGTCAGCATCGATTCAGAAGGAGATAAAGGCACTTGAAGCCAATAAGACATGGGAGCTTGTGGACTTGCCAGCGAATAAGAAAGCGATAGGCTGCAAATGGGTTTTTGGCATAAAAGTTGACAAGGAACGATATGAAGAGCGCTTTAAGTCAAGATTAGTTGGTAAAGGGTGCGCGCAGCGATATAGCGTTGATTTCTTCGAGACGTTCTGTCCAGTTGTGAGATATTCTTCTGTACGAATGATTATGGCATTGGCAGTCGAACATAAGTTGTTTGTGCATCAGATGGACGTGTCTAATGCCTACCTGAATAGTGAACTTTCAGAGGAAGTTTATATGAAACAACCGGACGGATTTGTAAGCGATGAATTCCCTGATAAAGTCTTGAAGTTGTAAAAATCTCTATGGGCTAAAGCAAAGCGGTAGAGAGTGGGACAGTAGGCTGGACGCAGTCTTGAGAAAACTGGGTTTTACTCCATGTGTCAGCGAGCCCTGCGTATATATACGCAATGGGCAAGGTAAAATTAATATAATTGCAGTTTATGTTGATGATCTTTTACTTGCCAGCTCAAATAAAGACGAATGGTTAAAAATCAAAGCGTCCATTGCCAGTGAATTTGACGTTGTTGATGGCGGCCAGCTCAATCATTTCTTGGGCATAGAAATTGAGTGCGAAGGGAGACTGGAGACATAACCATTGCCCATAAGCAGTATGTGAAGCAAATGCTACATACCTGGGGCATGTCAACGTGTAGGCCTGTAGCTACACCACTGGATGCGGGTCACCAAGTCAAGTGTGAGGACGTCCAGATTTAAGTGTCCAAAACGACAATGCCATTTCCATAACTCTGTGCTGCTTGTCTTAGAGTACATATACTGCTTCATTTTTACATCAAAGGTGAAAAAATCACCTTTCTTGTATGCTTTCAGTATATTCGCATTATCTCTGTCTTTTATAACTGCTCTGTCTTTATCACAATTAACTCTGTATCCTTTTTCAACAGCTTTTGATACAGATATAAAGTTTGCTTGCAACTCATTATCAAACAACACATTTTGCAGTTCAAGATAAAAATTTCCCACAGTAATGTACACAGTACCAATGCCGTCGGCAAATATGAAATTTTCTCCTGCAAACAATATTTTCTCTTTGTGCTCTGGGCACTACGATATGCTGCGGCAAGGCTGAGCTGGTCCTAGAGGCGCTGACGTCTCCGGCCGCGGGGCCTGGAACCATGGAAGAGCCGAAAGAAGGCCTCACTCGCCAAGGAGCGGGAGTGCCTGCTCGGCAACCGATGGCAGAAGAGACGAAGAAGAAACCGAAGAAAGGCCTCCCGGGTCATGAAAAGGGAGTACCTGCTCGGCAACAGAGTAGAGAGAGTGCCAGCCCGACAACTGCCGGAAAAGGGCAAGGGAAAGGAAGCGAAAGATGGGCCTCACTCGGGATTGGACCGAGAGCTTGAGGAGCCCAAAAGGCGGCGCGTAGACCTGCAAGGGCAGATAACCGGTTTCGTTATGATAAGTTAATATATTTAGCGTGGAAGTGTTTTTTATCTTTTCGTTAAATTATTTATTATATTTTATTTGTTTAATAATTTTATTATTTTGTTTATTATTATGAATTAAAATTAGTAATTAATTAAGTTAATAGAAAGTAAAATTTCTATCTTTTGTTTTCAAAACATATGCTTGTTCAAGCTCATTAACTAATTTAATAAATTATCTCATCATTTGTTTACTAAAGGGTTTACAAGATAATATAAAAAATAAACAACGGTTAAAATTTGTCCAATTAGAACATAAGGTTCTATTACAGGTCGAGCTCCAATTCATGTTAATGAAATTACTGTAACTACTATAATTCAAAATATAATTTGGTTAATTGGGTAAAATTGAATCCCTCGAAATTTTCTTAAACTATAAAATGGCAAAATTATTAAAATTGCAATTGAAAGTACTAAAGGAATTACTCCTCCTAATTTGTTAGGAATAGACCGAAGAATTGCGTAATCAAATAAAAAATATCATTCTGGTTGGATATGGGCTGGTGTTACTAAATGGTTAGCTGGGATAAAATTATAAGGGTCTCCTAATAAATTAGGGTTAATTAAAATTAAAGAGATTAATAAAAAAATCATAATAATAAATCCTACAATATCCTTATAAGTAAAAAAGGGATTAAATGGGATTTTATCTCTCTTTGAGTTTAATCCAATAGGGTTATTAGACCCAGTTTGGTGAAGAAATAAAAGATGAATTATAGTTATTGCTAGAACAATAAAAGGTAAAATAAAATGAAATGTAAAAAATCGAGTTAAAGTTGCGTTATCAACAGCAAATCCTCCTCAAACTCATTGTACTAGATCAATTCCCAAATAAGGTACAGCTGATAATAAATTTGTAATAACTGTTGCTCCTCAAAAACATATTTGTCCTCATGGTAATACATACCCTATAAATGCGGTTCCTATTACTTAAAATAGGATAATTACACCAACTATTCATGTTGGAGTGAATAAATAAGATCCGTAATAAATTCCACGTCCTACACGTAAATAAATACAAATAAAGAAAAAGAAGCACCATAAGCATGTATTGTTTGTAATAATCATACGTAATTTACATCTCGGCAGATATGGTTAACTCTATTAAAGGCTAAATTTACTTCGGCGGTATAATAATAATCCGGTTAAAATTTGAATAATTAAACATAATCCAAGTAAAGACCCAAAATTTCATCATCTTGAAATATTGATAGGGGCAGGTAAATCAACTAATGCATTATTAGCAATTTTAAATAAAGGATGGGAGGTTCGTAAAGGTTTGTTCATTAATTTATATTTAGTAATTTTAACAATAACGACTAAAGTAATTACCAAATAATTTATTAAAAGAATTGTTACTAAATTAGTAGGAAAATTATAGAGTTTATTTAAAGATAAAGAATTTTCTCTAAAGTAAGAATAATTTGAGGAAATTACTTCTATTTCGTTATTTAATAAAAACAAACTTGTTCAATTTTTGCCTACAATAAAAGTTAAAACTAAAAGTGTTAAAAATAATGTAACTGAGATTAAAGTCAATTTAATTGATAAATTAAATATATCATTTGAAGCTAAAGATGTTAAATAAATAAATAAAACTAATATTCCTCCCAAGAAAATTAAAAATAAAATATATGAAAATCAAAATTTTTTTTTTTATTAGACCGGTAATTAAAGAAATTAAAATTGTTTGAATTAAAAGTGTTAATCCTATAGCTAATGGATGAATTATATTTATGAAAATAATAGAAGTTAATAAAATTAAAGAGTATAAAATTAATTGAAGAATTTCAAGAGGTAGTTTATATAAAATATTAATTTTGGGGATTAATGAAAAAGAAATACTTATCTCTTGAAGTTTTAAAAGAATTTCTCTAATTTTTGATTTACAAGACCGATGTTGTTAAAATAGTTACAATAAGCTGTTAAGCTTCTTTATAATCTGGCAACATTGTATCAGCATAGTACTCATTTTGTAATTGAGTACTTGTTCAGATTTTTGTACTCATGCTTTGAAGTTTCTATTAAACGTTTAACCGAACCACTAAGTGTGATTTCTTTATGTGCATCTTAGGCACACCAGAAATATCCCAACATTGGTTATGGGCCCAGGTCTCGTTGTTTCGGTTAAATAAATACACAAAGTGTCTACGTTTTTTGAAAGCTTCCTTTTTTGTTAAATTTTGAAAAGTTTATTTCGTGCGAAGAATAACGTGGTGAAATTGTCAGAATGAACATGTCGCATCAAACAGAAAAACTTGGTGAGGACAATTATGACGTATGGCATATGGCCATGAAAAGTGTCTTGGTGGTGGCGGACCTATGGAATTTGTGTGTGGAAAATATGTTAAGCCAGAAGGAAATGGTGAGGATATCGAAAAATGGGTTAGTGTCGACCAAAAAGCGATGGCTTACATAATTTTAAATCTGAAGCCAACACAGTTGATGCATATCAAGTCATGCCCAACATCTGCAACCGTATGGAAAAAATTAAAGGATATTCATGTCTCAGTTGGACCGATTAGGAAGGTCCAATTATATCAAAAATTAATAAGTTTCAATATGCAGCAGGGTGACGATGTAGTCGCATATGTCAATTCATTTGTTGAGACAATTGAAAAGCTGGCAGAATTAAACATCAAACTCAATGACGAGTTGCAGGTCATCATGTTTTTGAGCAGTTTACCAGACACATGGGAAAATTTTGTAATAGCGATTGAGACACGCGATGAGCTGCCCAAATTCGAAGTCGTCAAGGTTAAAATGTTAGAAGAGGCCACGCGAAAGCAAGAAAGAGCTAGCAGAGACGGCATAGAAACACTAGAAGCAGTGTATACACACAAACATAATGGACCGCGGGACAACAACAGTGTCGAAAGCATAGGCAGAAAGAATAGCAGTAAGCAGCTATTCAGAGGAAAATGTTTTAATTGCGAAAAAGTAGGGCATCGAGCGAGCGATTGCCGAAATAAAAAGAAGGGTGATAAAAAGAGCCAAAAGGACGAAAAGTCTATATTCTTAATGCACAGTTGTGTCAAGCAGAAGCAAAAGAGTTTTTGGTGCTTTGACAGCGGTGCAACATCGCACATGTGCTGCGACCGCAGCATGTTCCTTACGTATGCTGATAAAAAGACGTCGATAATGTTGGCCGCAAATAAGTTCATCGATTCACCCGGCAGTGGCAGTGTTGAATTGCACTGCAATAGAATAAAACTAAAGCTGCAAAATGTCTTATATGTCCCTGACTTAAGCATGAATTTTTTATCAGTAAGTGCTGCAGCAAAGTTTGAGAATTCTACCATATTTGAAGGGAAAATTGCGCTGATAAAAGACATAGAAGGCAACGATATAATAAGGGCAAGACACGAAAATGGTTTGTATGTGTACAAACATAGTCTTGATCAGGTTCATATGCTAAATAGTTCTGATTCATCTTCCATAAAATGGCACAACAGATTTGGCCACCTGAATTTTAAGGATTTGAAATTGCTTAATGATAAGCAACTGGTGCGTGGTATGAAAGTTGACAATATACAATTAGAATTAAATTGCGATACATGTAATAAAGCAAAAATTTGTGCATTGCCATTCCCACAGAAAGCGAATCGTGTCTCAAAGCAAGTACTGGACTTAGTGCATACAGACGTATGTGGTCCGATGAATGTTAAGTCGCTTGCAGGCAATCGATATTTCGTAACTTTTATTGATGACTACTCACGCAAGATATTTGTTTACCTTATGCACTCAAAAAGCCAAGCCTTTGAGAAGTTTAAAATGTTTAAAACTTTTGTAGAATGCCAAACAGGAATTAAATTAAAGGCTGTGCGCAGCGACAATGGAACAGAGTATGTGAATAAGCAATTCACTGAATTTTTGATCGAGTGCGGTATAAAAAGGCAATTAACAGTTCCTTACACTCCGCAGCAAAACGGTGTGGCCGAACGTGCTAATCGGACCATCGTTGAAATGGCAAAAAAGTCTTCTAATTCATTCAAAGCTTGAAGAATTTTTATGGGCAGAGGCTGTTGCAACAGCAGTTTATTTGCGCAACAGATGTCCCACAAAAGCATTAAATGGAAGCACACCATTTGAGGTATGGAAGGATCGCAAGCCATCAGTACAGCACTTGAGAGTATTTGGCTCGCGGGCATTTGCACTCGACAAAGTCAGAAAAAGCAAGTTCCAAGCAAAGGGCAAGGAGTACATTTTTGTTGGTTACTCCTTTACAGCAAAGGCATACCGCCAATATGATCGCGAGAAGCGAACAGTTATTGAAAGAAGGGATGTCAAATTCATTGAAGGTGAGTTTGACATAGCAATAACTGATGCATGCAGTATTTCAGACAGAAACACCTTCACGACGTACATTATCCCGTTTGAGTCAAATCATGAGGTTGCAATAAACCACCCAGAGCAACCTGCCGAGCTGCAAGAGTACAACAGTGACTCAAATGAAGAAGAAGAGGAGGATTTTGTGAGCGCAAGCGATCCAGAAGAAGAGAGCAACGATGACGACAACGACCAAGTAGCGGTGCCACAAGTTGAAGCTGTAGTACAACATGGGCGTGGCAGGCCAAAAATCATACGTACAGGTCAGCCAGACAGGCCCAGAAAGCAGTACCAATTGATCAATAGTCTTAATCAGATTGAAGACATTGAAACTCCGCAGTCAGTTGCAGAAGCATTACATGGCCAAAATGCGCAGGATTGGGAAAAGTCTATGCAAATAGAGTACGACGCTCTACAAGCAAATGAGACATGGTCAGTGTGTGAGCTACCTCCTGGACAAAAGGCCAATGGTTCAAAATGGGTTTACCGAATCAAGAGAGATAAAGATGGTAATGTTGAAAAATTTAAGTCTCGACTAGTTGCACAAGGTTGTGGGCAACAATTTGGTGTCAATTACTGGGAAAAGTTTTCTCCCGTAATTCGATATGAAACCATTCGCATGTTATTCGCAATAGCTGCCGAAAAAGAGCTGTATATGCATCAGGTCGACATTTCAAACGCATATTTAAATAGTAAGCTTAATGAAACTGTGTACATGAAACAACCGCCGAATTTTATTGACAAGCAGTACCCAAATAAAGTCCTCAAACTAGAAAAGGCACTTTACGGACTTAAACAATCCGGACGAGTTTGGAACAATACGCTCGATGAGGTATTAAGAAGCATGGATTTTAAAAGATGCAAAAAAGAAACATGCTTATACGTCAAGCAAAAGCAACAACAATTCAGCTACATCGCTGTCTACGACGACGATTTAATCATAGTGTGTCCCAGCGAAGAAGACATAGCCGTGATTAAGAAGAAGATTGCATCGCATTTTAAAATGCACGATGGAGGCCCCATTAGCTATTTCCTAGGCATGGAAATCCAACGCGACGGCGATCGAGGCTCCGTTTCGCTGTGCCAGAAAACGCACATTCAAGGCCTATTGGACAAGTATGGCATGAGCAATTGCCGTCCAGCAAGCACACCTCTTGACCCAGGTTTTCAAGTGGACTGCAACGACGATACTTGTGTAAAGGTAAATATAACGCAATATCAGTCATTAATTGGTTCGCTTATATACTTAGCAGTTTTGAGCCGACCAGACATTTTGCATGCTGTAAACAAATTATCACAAAGAAATGGTAATCCTCATGCAGAACACCAGTCTGCAGCAAAGCACATTCTAAGATATCTTGCGGATACAAAGAATATGAAATTAGTATACCGTAAAAATGGCAAACCACCAAAAGGCTATGCAGATGCAGATTGGGGCAACGATCGGCTGGACAGGAGATCCTATAGTGGCTACGCATTTTTCCTGGCAGGCAGTGCGTTCTCTTGGACTTCATCAAAGCAAAGCGTTGTCGCATTGAGCAGCACTGAAGCAGAATATATTTCTTTGTCCATGGCTGCCAAAGAAGCAGTTTATCTACGCAGGCTACTTAGTGAGATGGGATGGTCAAAGGCTACAGAGCCGTTGACTATATGTGGCGACAACCTAAGCGCGCAACATATTGCGCAAAATCCAGTCCATCATAAGCGCACTAAGCACATAGACATAAGGTATCATTTTATACGTGAAAAGGTACAATGTAATGATATTGCATTAGAATACGTACCTACAAATAATAATGTTGCAGATATACTAACAAAATGTTTAAGTAAGCAAAGGCACGTACGCTTTGTAAAAACACTTGGATTGTATTAAATTTGTTTTTTTGCAACTGATTATAATTAGCTTAAGAAGAAGTGTTAAAATAGTTACAATAAGCTGTTAAGCTTCTTTATAATCTGGCAACATTGTATCAGCATAGTACTCATTCTGTAATTGAGTACTTGTTCAGATTTTTGTACTCATGCTTTGAAGTTTCTATTAAACGTTTAACCGAACCACTACGTGTGATTTCTTTATGTGCATCTTAGGCACACCAGAAATATCCCAACAGATGTTTTTATTAAACTTTATTATAAAACTAATGATTATTATTTTGTATTGAAGTTTACCAATAATTTTATTTATTTGTGGATTATTTTGTTTTTTTTCAAATCGAAAACATTTATTATCAATACTTTTAAGTCTTGAATTTATGGCTTTTATTTTATTTTTTTTTATTATTTATTTATTTAAATACTGTAAGTTATGAAAGTTATTTTAGTATAATATTTTTAACTTTTAGAGTTTCTGAAGGTGCTTAGGTTTATCAATTTTGGTATCAATAATTCGAACACATGGAACTGATTATTTTCAATTTTTTAGAATTATATGTTAAAATTAACTTTTTTTTTATTATTTTTATTGCCTCTTTGTTTTATTAATAATATATTTTGAATGGTGCAGGTTTTACTACTTTTAATTAGTTTTGTATTTATGTTAATAAATAATTTTATGAATTATTGAATAAATATTTCTTATTTTTTAGGGTGCTATATACTTTCTTATGGGTTATTTTTGTTAAGTTTATGAATTCGTTCATTAATATTAATAGCAAGAGAAAGAGTTTATGAATCTAATAATTATAAAAATTTATTTTTATTAAATATTATTTTATTATTGTTATTACTTGTTCTGACATTTAGAAGAATAAATTTATTTATATTTTATTTATTTTTTGAAAGAAGATTAACTCCGACCTTATTTTTAATTTTAGGTTGTGGGTATCAACCTGAACGGTTACAAGCTGGAATTTATTTATTATTTTATACTTTGTTAGTTTCGTTACCAATATTAATTGGTATTTTTTATTTAATGAATAAGAAAGGAACAATAAATTTTTATCTATTAAATAATTATATATTTGATTATGATTTATTATATTTTTGTATAGTATGTGCATTTTTCGTAAAAATACCAATATTTTTAGTACATTTATGACTACCAAAAGCTCATGTTGAAGCTCCAGTTTCTGGTTCAATAATTTTACCTGGAATTACAATTTTACAAACAATAAATTTAAAATATAGATTTGTTTGAATTAGAATTAGATTAGTTGGGGGTGTATTAGTTAGATTTGTATGTTTACGTCAGACTGATTTAAAGGCTTTAATTGCTTACTCTTCAGTAGCTCACATAGGTATTGTATTAGCAGGACTTTTAACTATATCTTATTGAGGATTATGTGGATCATATAGATTAATAATTGCTCACGGGTTACGTTCTTCAGGGTTGTTTTGTTTAGCTAACGTATCTTATGAACGTTTAGGAAGACGAAGTTTATTTATTAATAAGGGGTTATTACATTTTATAACTGCTATAGCTTTGTGATGATTTTTATTAAGATCTGCCAATATAGAATTGTTTCTTGGTCTTGAGTTTCTATAATTATACTTTCTTTTTAATCTTTTTTTAGAGCTGCGTATACTTTATATTTATATTCGTTTAGTCAACACGGAAAAATTTTTTCTGGAGTCTATTCATTTAGAAGAGGTAATTCGTGAATATTTATTAATACTTGATTACCTTTAAATATACTAATTATAAAAAGAGATATATGTTTATTATGGTTGTATTTAAATAGTTTAAAAAAAATACTAATTTGTGGTGTTAGTGATATGAGTTATTCATTTTAGATCGTGAAATATTTATCTATTTGTAGAATTAGATTGTTGAATTTAATTTCTATTAGAATAACATGTTTTTTTCTAGACTTAATTTTTTGTTAAATAATTTAGTATATTTTATTGAGGGGGAAGTAGTTTCTTTAAATTCTGTATCAATTGTTATAACTTTTTTATTTGATTGGATAAGTTTATTATTTATATCTTTTGTTTTAATAATTGCTTCTTTAGTAATTTATTAATGAAAAGAATATATAAGAGGAGATATTAATATTAATCGTTTTATCTATAATATTATTAATCATTAGACCAAATTTAGTGAGAATTTTATTAGGAGGAGATGGGTTAGGATTAGTTTCGTATTGTTTAGTTATTTATTTTCAAAATATTTAATCCTACAATGCTGGGATATTAACAGCTTAATCAAATCGGATTAGAGATGTAGAGATGTATTATTAGCTACTTCATGAATATTAGAGTATGAAAGATGAAATTATGTATTTTATTTAGAAGTTATGCAAAATGAATTTGAAATAAAATTAATTGAGCCTTTAGTAATATTAGCTGCTATAACTAAAAGTGCACAAATTCCTTTCTGTTCTTGATTACCGACTGCAATAGCTGCTCCAACTCCTGTTTCTGCTTTAGTTCATTCGTCGACATTGGTAACTGCGGGGGTTTTTTATTAATTCGGTTTAATATTTTATTAAGTAATTCATGAATAGGTCAATTTTTACTTTTAATATCAGGTTTAACTATATTTATAGCTGGTTTAGGGGCTCATTTTGAATTTGATTTAAAGAAAATTATTGCGTTATCTACTTTAAGTCAACTAGGGTTAATAATAATAATTTTATCCATAGGTTTTTATAAATTAGCGATATTTCATATATTAACTCATGCTTTATTTAAGGCTCTATTGTTTATATGTGCTGGGGCAATTATTCATAATATGAATAATTCACAAGATATCCGTTTAATAGGGGGTTAAGAATTCATATACCTTTAACTTCGGCTTGTTTTAATGTTTCAAATTTGGCTTTATGTGGGATGCCTTTTTTTGAAGGATTTTATTCGAAGGATATAATATTAGAAATTGTAATAATTAGAAATATTAATATATTTTCTTTTTTTTTATACTTTTTTTCAACTGGGTTAACTGTCTGTTATTCATTTCGGTTAGTTTATTATTTAATAACTGGGGATATAAATTGTAGAAGTTTAAATGTCTTAAATGATGAAGGTTGAGTTATATTGCGAGGGATAATAGGTTTATTAATTATAAGAATTATTGGGGGAAGTATATTAAATTGATTAATTTTTTTCTGTTCCTTATATAATTTTTTTACCGTTTTTTTTTAATTATTAAATTTATATGTATGTATTTTGGGGGGATTAGCTGGTTATTTAATTTCGGTAAGAAATTTGATGTAGTAGGGCGTCCGCAGGGCTTCCAGGTGAACTTTTACAAAATGAATTGTCGTTGGGGGAGCGTTTCTGCTCTGCACAAATTTAACTCAGGTTTGAAAGAAAAACACGTTTTGTTCGCTTGAAGGTTATTTTCATCTGCTCTATTTTTTCAGAGTACATTACAAGAGTACATACATGTGTCTTAGTATAAGTGTGGTGAAATTTCAGTACATGTTCCATGTACTGGTTCCGGAGTTACATGGCGGTTGGATGGCGACTGTCGGATACACTTCTTGTGTGAACATGCCGCCCGCCTTGCAGTATTGCAAAAAGAAAAAGGGAGAGGGACGTGGCTCTGTTCCTACTATGGAGCACAGGAGCCGGACAATATCCACCCGAAGACCGTGTTTTGGGCCAGTGGTGCGCCGCCAAGACTCGGCAGGACGCCTTGGAGAATTAAATCCGGATATATCCGAGCCCAAAACCAGGTTGGAGATTTCCGGCTGGAACCAGCGATCGTCTGCCAATCGAATGTTGGTGAAGGGCTCGTTCAGTTTCTCGCTGACGGGCTTCGTTGGAGTTTGATACCGGAGATTTGGCATCACTTGCAGGATGACCTCTCGCTGGAAGCTAGAGGTCCTAGAGCTTATTATAGCCGAGCAGGCGTTGTCTTTACCGACGCGGGTGACGGATAGCCCGGAGGCCTTTGCCAAGGATGCGTCGATAAGACTTACCGGACAGCACGGGTCTAAAAGTGCCCGAGTGTCGCGGGTCGCCTTGCCGTTTCCGAGTCGGATGAGTGCTCTCGGGAGCACGGTTGTCCTTTGTGTTCCATTAATGATGATAAGGAGATGGAACCAGCGGATGAAGGCGGCGCGGAGCGTCGCGCTTGGGCCTTGGTGCTGCGCCTTGTCTGGGATCGCTCTGGAGATGGCATGCGACGCGCTTCTTGCAAATGAAGCAAGGTGTGATAGTCGCCCTGGCACTTGCGGCACTTGTCCTTGCGGCGACATGACTCCCCGGAATGTTGGTGAGCCAGGCAGTTTGGGCAGTATTTATTGACTAGAACTGCTCGGAGTCTCTTCTCTGGAGACAGCCGCATGAACCGCTGGCACTTGCGCAGCGCGTGGACTCCTCGGCATACTCGGCATCGGAACGATTCCGTTGCCGGTCGGCTCTTGGATCGGCCTTGTTGTTGGCGTGGAGACATCGTGCTGTTACGTGAAGAATGTGAAAAAAAACATAGTAGACATTACTGATGCGGCTTTATACGGATGGTCCGCAGACCTATGGATCTAGGATTCTAGTCTTTACTGGAAATTTTACTGGATGGAAAATGGAGACTAGATTCTATCGGGAGCAGGATCAGCTTAGAGATAGGTCTCTTGGAGACACCTCGGGCTGTTAAGACGTCGACCACTCGGACTCTTTGGTCGTCGCCAGGATAGGTCGTTTGGATTCGACCTAGACGCCAGTCATTAACTGGAAGATTATCTTCTTTAATAATGACTAGATCGTCCCGTTGTAAGTCTCGCGTTGGAGTTTGCCATTTGTTTCTTTTGTGTAACTCTAAAAGATACTCATGTTTCCAACGGAGACAGAACTGTTGTTGCAAAGCCTTCCAAGCGCTGCCAGCGGTTGATGATGGACGCGGCGTTTTCCTTGATCTCTGGGTCTGTGGCGGAAAGTAGAGGACCCCCGACTAGAAAATGACCGGGAGTCAGAGCTAGGAGATCAGTAGGATCGTCCGACATTGGAGATATCGGTCTTGAATTCAGGCATGCTTCAACTTTGGATAGGAGCGTGGAAAGCTCTTCGAAGGTGTATTTGGAGGTCGATGTAGACTTATAAAATAGATTTTTGAAACTCTTTACACCTGCCTCCCACAGGCCACCCATATGCGGTGCACTAGGAGGGTTGAAGTGCCAGGACAGTTTCTGGAGACTGTAAGTGGCCTGGAGTTGAGTCTTAAGCGCTTCTACAAAATCGCGCGAGAGGACTTTGGCCGCTCCGACGAAGGTTTTGCCGTTGTCGTTGGGCACCCTCGTCGTGCCACAAATCTCGCAAATGCCGCTAGGAATTTTTCTGTGGTCAGGTCAGATGTAGCTTCTAGGTGGATGGCTTTGGTGCTGAAGCACACAAAGACGCACACGTAGCCTTTCGTAATAAGACAGGCTCGACCTGTGTAATTTTTTACATCGAAGGGGCCTGCAAAATCGACTCCTGTGTGAGTGAACGGTCGAGAGAATGTGACTCTCTCCACAGGCAAGTCGCCCATGAGCTGCGTTTGCAATTTCTTTTTTCGGATGACGCAGATTTTGCAGGAATGAATTGTGGATTTGACCAACACCTTCAGCTTTGGAATCCAGTACTGTGATCGTATTAAACGCATCATGAGCTGGTTGCCTCCATGCAAGGATATAAGATGGGTGAAAGCGGTCAAGAGACGCGAATATGCACATGTGTATGGCAGTATGATTGGATGCCGCTCATCGTAGCCGAGTGCTTCGGCCGCTCTTACACGACCACATGCTCGAATAATTCCCTTACCATCTAAAAAGGGGTTCAAATTAAGGATTTTGCTGGAAATGAGCTGTTTTTTCGTGCTCAAGCAAGTGTACTCTGACGAGTATGCTTGTCTCTGGGTCAGGAGAATGAGTTTTTCTTGTGCATAAGAAATCTCGTTGCTGTCAATTTCAATAGTTGACGGGAGCGACAATCGTTTGCAATGCTTGAAGAAGCGATAGATGTAGGCTAACACTCGCAGGGCTCGATCGAACTTGGAGAAGCGCTCGAGGAAAGAAAATGAGGGAGCCGTGTTTACGAGGTTTACCTTAATCGTACGTTGCTCTATTGTCGTATCTGGGAGGGGATCTAAAGGAATGGGCCATTGGCTCTGAGGTAGGAGTAACCATTCTGGCCCGTGCCACCACAGCTCATTATTGACTAACGCTTGTGGTGGGGCACCTCTGCTCGCTAGGTCCGCTGGATTGTACTCGGATCGTACATGGGACCATTTATTGGAGTCGGTGGCCTGAGTAATTTTCGCGACTCTGTTTGCTACAAAGGTAGTCCAGGCGCATGGTGGCTTATGAAGCCAAGCTAGCACAATTGTGGAATCTGTCCAATAGAACCAGTCGCCGCCAGCGGAAGGTAGCTGGGGACTGAGTGCAGCGGATAACTCGGACAGAAGTGCTGCTCCGCACAGCTCTAGTCGTGGCAAGGATATCGTCTTGACCGGAGCGACCCTCGTTTTCGCTGTTAGGAGATGTACTGAGATGCGATCTTGTATCTCAGTGCGCACGTAAATGGCGGCTCCATAGGCACGCTGCGAAGCGTCACAAAACCCATGGTATTGGATAGTCCCCTGTGGGCGGAATTCGACCCATCTAGGGATGCGAATCGCACTGAGGCCCGGATACTCTTGCAGAAATAAATTCCACTTAATGAGAAGACTCTCAGGTAGCGGATCGTCCCAGCCCAGTTCTTGGAGCCAGATCTCCTGCATGAATATTTTTGCCTGGATAATGACTGGACCCAGCCAACCTGCTGGGTCGAACAGTTTGGCAATCTGTGAAAGGACTTCACGTTTGGAGACGGACTGTTTGGCTGTTAGCTCGGATGGAGCGAAAAGAACTCATCGGTGTCAGCTTTCCATCTGATCCCGAGAGTCTTTGCCGAACAGGCTTCCTCGATCTCTAAAAAGTCGGCGTGAAGCAAGTGGTCCTTGGGAATCGCTCTTAGCAAGTCCTTTTCATTGGATGTCCATTTTCGCAAACCGGCAGATTCAAGGGCCTTGCGGAGTTCTGCAATTGCTTGATCTGCTGTTGATTTGGAATGGGCTCCCGCTAGTACATCGTCGACATACATATTGTTTGCGATAATGTGACTTGCTAAGGGATAGAGCGAACGAACGTCATCAGATAACTGATGTAGTACCCGGATTGCCAAAAGGGGGCACAGTTAACTCCAAACGTGACTGTGCTGAGTTCGAAGTCACGAAGCTCGTTGTCCTTTGTTCGGAACAGAATTCTCTGATAGGGCGTGTGGTTGGGATGCACAAGTATTTGCCGATACATTTTTGTGATATCGGCATTGAACACATATCGGAAGAAGCGCCATCTTAGAATTTGAATGGTTAAGTCGGATTGTAGAACGGGCCCTGCATGTAGCACATCGTTCAGACTTTTACCATTCGATGACGGGTGGGAGGCGTTAAACACTACGCGGAGCTTGGTCGTGGTGCTGTCTGGCTTGTGAACAGCATGGTGTGGTAGATAAAAGTTATCTGAACCATTGCTTGGAGGGACTTGTCGCATGTGACCTAAGTCCAGATATTCCTGGATCACCGCATCGTACTGCTCCTTAAGGGGGCATTTTTTGCCAGACGATTCTCATTTCGTAGAAATTGAGCTAGTGCGATGGACCTTGAATGGCCTAACTGGATGTGATCGGAATTCTTGAATGGCAGTGTGACCAAGTATCTGCCGTTTTTATTCCTTTTAGTGGTTTTTTGGAAATTGCGCTCACAAAAAAGGTCGGATTCCTTTTCCAGCTTAACTGGAATATCCTCCACCTCCCAAAATTTTGTGAGCAGTTTATCCAAGCTCGCATTTGGATTCAGCGAGACTTGAGTCGAAAAAGATGCGACAGATTTGGCACTGGTCTTAGAAACGGGGCCTGTAAGGATCCAGCCGAAAATCGTTTCTTGACCAAGGAGAGTGCCACATATGTTGGGATAGGAGCCACCTAACAATATGGATGGGAGGATATCGGCGCCGAGAAGAACGTCTATCTGTGAGCTCCTATAGAAAGAGGGATCGGCCAAGTGTAATTTTGGAAGTTCTTCTAAAGCAGTTTGGGGGATGGTGTAGGAGGGCAAATTGCCTGCCAGCTTTGGAAGAACATAAGCCGAGGTTTCAATATGAACCCTGGGCTTTATAGGAGAGCCAATATTAAAATGGCAAAGAAATGGCTTGATTCAAACCGGAGACCTGTGCGTCGACGGGTTGATAAGGAAGTTTAACCCTTTTGAACAATCGCTCTGAAATAAAGGTCGCTTCAGACCCAGAGTCGATTAATGCCCGGGCTGTATACTTTGTGCCCAAATGACACACTTGGATGACAGCCGTGCCGAGGAGAACACCATGTGAGTTTGCGGAAAAATAGTTTTGAACGGTAGCTTGGGTTGAAGTAGAAGTGGACTGTATTGGTGAAGGAGGGTTCAAAACTATTGGTGTTGTGGAAGCTGAGGGCACCTGGGGTCTGTCACGGTGGAGTAGCGTGTTGTGACGTCCCTTGCACGTGAAACAACTATGTGCGCTGGTGCAGTCTTTCAACTGGTGCTGTCTGGCGAAGCAGTTTAAGCACAGCTTTTGTTGCTTAATGACGGAAACTCTCTCGGGTACGGACATTTGTAGAAAACGTGGGCATAGACGCACGGGATGGTTTTCCTTCTGACACAATTTGCAGTGCTGTGGCTTTGCAGTCACTGTTGCTTCGAAGGTTCTCAGGTGGTTGGACTCTTTTCTTGTGGGTTTGGACTGGAGTGGCGTATGTGCGGTAGGTCGTACATCCTCTATCGCCTCAAGGTGCGATATCGGTCGATCAGAAATAAATTCATCTCGGACCATTGAGGGATCTCTGCCTTATCGTGGAGCGATTGTTCCCATAACGACAGCGTGAGCTTAGGCAATTTAGAGGAGCACAAGAAAATTAGCAGACAATCCCAATTTTCGGTGCTCACCCTGGACAAGTCGAGAGCCGTTAAACATCCCTGGATTGTGCCCTGAAGCTCTTTAAGGGCGGCTCCAGACTCTTGTGTTGCTGAGGGGAGATTGAAAAGGATTTTCAATTGACTATTGACTAATAATATATAATAATATTCTCAAATCTCTCCGTCAGGCTCGCCCACGCTGACTGAAAGCCGTCATTCGTGAGCGGGGACTTGGAGACAATTGCTCTAGCTTCGCCGCTGGTTTTGGAATTAAGATGGAACAATTTTTCCACCGGCGTCAATCTTGGATTGTTAATATAAACAGCTGTAAACAAGTCTCGGAAAGTAGGCCAGCGTAGGTAATCCCCACTGAAAACTTCAGTGTCGCATGGCGGGAGACTGCAACCCCTGGACATGGAGAAGTTGGAGGGGGTTTGCTCAGCTTGTCTATTTAACGCCGTGGCTCTTTCTATTTTTTCGCTTGGTTGAGCCGCACATCGCTCGTAAACGGAGTACGAGTAATCATATTTAGCTTGCATAGCCACCAGGTCACTGCTGCTGCAAGCGCCTTGGTTGAGAGCTTTGGAACATAACTCGTACTCGCGTTCTACCTTTTCCCATAAAGTCTTAATCTGATCTCGTCGGACTTGGGGAGTGAACAGTGACACGTCACTGTCCGCTGCGTCATTGATCTTCACTTCAAACTGGCCTAGTCGGTCAGTTATAGAAACGAAGTCGTTCAGTGCCATTTCGCTTGACTTCTGCATTTTTTGCGTAGTCGAACGGGTAATTTTGGGGTAATATCTCTTGTTGGAATCGGACTCACAGTCTTGCGGACGGTTGTGCTGGTACTCTCGACCTTGAGTTTCCCGAAAACTGCTCTAGCTGAGGTTAAAGGTCGCTTTGACTCCTTGACGGATGGTATGTGAGTCGTTTTGGGCTGTTTTGATCACCACCGATTGGCATACTAGGCTCTTCACAGAGCCAAAAATTGTACTAACCAGGTGAAATGTGATCAAATACAAATAATTTGAATCAGCAGAGAGAAAACGGAATAAGAAATGGCACAGGAACGATGGAATCGAGATATCAGAATAAAATGGAATGACCGAAATGGTGTGCACTATTGAGTCCAACGAAATCGGAAAATTTTGTTAAATTAATTATTTTACTAATAATTTACTAAATTGATTCTTATTTAGTTTCCTTTAATTGAGAAAAATCTAATTATTTCTTTATTGAAACACCAGAGAAAAGGATTTATTCTCTTTTGACAAAGCGGCCGTGTAGTGGAAACGGATCGCGCAAAAAAAATGATGCTTATCGCTTATTGCTTATTGATGGTTGAGCTCAAGAAGAAGCACGTTTATTCTAAACGCAGCTCAATGAAAAGGTTTTTGTAATAGAATTATTTATATAAATTGTTATTTTAAGAAAAATCGCACGGATATTCGATTTATTACGCAACTTGGAAACGTCTTAACTTATAATTATGTTTTATAAATTTTTTATAAGAATAAGAAAAAGTACTGTATATGTTTGTATTTTATTAAGTAAACGCAGCTCAATGGCAAGGTGGAAACATACAAAATATAAAAAGTTTCACAGAATCAGTTTATCGAAAACCGATCTTGACACTTTACAACCCTGTTGTTTGTTTACGTTTTGCACTTGCCAATTAATTGGTAAAAATAAATATATAAATTAATATTGAAGCTGCTGTGGAGGAAAAATAACAAACGATACACATATAATAGGATGTGTGTGTGTGTATACATGCAGGTGAATTTGCACAGTGTGGTTTTAATTAATTAAATACCAATTAGAACTGTGTGTTTTTATATATGTATTTAGTGTGTGATTCTTTGGTGAAGGTTGGAATGGAGAAGCGCATACACTTGTTGTTCAACGGAGCGAAAGCCTATGTGTGCAGATATGTCTTGATGTACTTGCGTACATCAATATGGCGATCGGTTAAATTTTTGGGTATGCACTTGTACATATATGTATATACATATGTACAGACACCAATATGGCGACCTTATCGGAGTCACTTTCTGTTTTATTTCTTTCAATATTTATCACTTTTTAGATGCCTTAATGGCCACGAACAATATTTTATCTGCGGGTTTTTTTGTTGAATTTTTTAAATACAATTGCCCCTCGCTTTAACCACGGACAATTTGAAGCGAAAAAATATGTTCAGACACACAAAAGAATTAATTAACTGGAGTTGCCGGAAATTTGGCAATGGACAAGTTGAGGTAGGTGCACTGCTACTTATCTTGTTTGAATTTATAGCTGTTCCTGGAACCTTTTCTTGCAGATCCACCAATGCTTGCTGGGGCGAACTGGATATACCAAATGTTGTAGAAGAATCCGGCTCGAAGGACCAAATGATGTAGTAGGGCGTCCGCAGGGCTTCCAGGTGAACTTTTACAAAATGAATTGTCGTTGGGGGAGCGTTTCTGCTCTGCACAAATTTAACTCAGGTTTGAAAGAAAAACACGTTTTGTTCGCTTGAAGGTTATTTTCATCTGTTCTATTTTTTCAGAGTACATTACAAGAGTACATACAAGTGTCTTAGTATAAGTGTGGTGAAATTTCAGTACATGTTCCATGTACTGGTTCCGGAGTTACATGGCGGTTGGATGGCGACTGTCGGATACACTTCTTGTGTGAACAAAATTTATACACAATTAATAAATCAATAATTTTTTATAATCTTACAAATTTTATAGGTTCAATATGGTTTATGCCTTATATTAGAACTTATGGAGTTATTTTTTATCCTTTAAATTATGGACAAATTGTTGGTAAAAGATTTGATCAGGGCTGGTCAGAATATTTTGGTGGGCAACATTTGTATCAAAAATTAATAAATTGTTCTCAAACTTTATTTTTGATTCATAATAATAATTTAAAAATTTATTTAATATTATTTATATTTTGAATTTTAATTTTAATACATTTTTTACTATTTTTATATTTAAATAGCTTATATTTAGAGTATAACACTGAAGATGTTAGGGAGATTATTTAATCTTTAAATATGGTGAATTTATTTTAGTAATTTATAAAAATAAAAACTTTATTTTTACAATGAAAATGTATCACTCAATCAATCAATACTATTTATTTATAGACCTTATGATTGGAAGTCATATATACTTTTATACTTTATTGATATAATAAATTTATTTACCTCCTCATAAGAAAATTGTGATGTATAAAAATAATCAAACTACATCAACAAAATGTCAGTATCATGCTGCTGCTTCAAATCCAAAATGATGACTTTTACAAAAATGGTTATTTAAATGTCGTAATAAACAGATTAATAAAAATGTTGTTCCAATAAGGACGTGAAAAAGGTTGATCCATAAACTGAATCAGCGATTGTAAATGGGGCTTCAATATATTCATAGGCTTGAAGTATTGTAAAATAAACTCCTAAAAGAACAGTAAAATATAATCCTTGAGTAGTTTGAGAGTGGTTACGTTCTATTAGTCTATGGTGAGCTCATGTAACTGTAACTCCTGATGTTAATAAAATTGCAGTGTTTAACAAAGGAATTTGAAAAGGGTTAAAAGAAATAATACCGGCTGGGGGTCATGAGGCTCCTAAGTCAATTGCTGGGGATAAACTTCTATGAAAAAATGCTCAAAAGAAACTTACAAAAAATAAAATTTCTGTCAAAATAAATAAAATTATACCACATCGTAAACCAATTGTTACAGGGTAAGTGTGAAGTCCTTGATATGTTCCATCTCGAGAAACATCTCGTCATCATTGGTAAACGGCTAAAATTGTAATAATATTTCTTTAAAAAAATAATGAAGTATCATATTGATGAAATCATTTAATTATACCTGAAACAGTAGTTATTGCACCGATTGCCACTGTTAAAGGTCATGGTCTGTGTGTAGACATTTATTTTTATTTATATTTTAAGTATATTTGAATATCTTATACATAGATAGATAAAATTAATAATTAATTAACTTCTCTAGAATAAAGTGTTCCTAAAACAGCAAATACATAAGATTGAATTATAGCTACAGCTGATTCAACAACTAGTAAAGCAATTTGAGCTACTAATAAAAAAGTAACTAATATGTAAGATATAGAAGGACCTGTATTTCCTAATAAAGTTAGTAATAAATGACCTGCAATTATATTTGCAGTTAATCGTACAGCTAAAGTTCCTGGTCGGATTCCATTTCTAATTGTTTCGATACAAACTATAAAAGGTACTAAAACTGCTGGGGTTCCTTGGGGAACGAGATGGGCAAATATATGTTGGGTATGATTAATTCAACCATAAATTATAAATGATAATCATAAAGGTAAAGCTAATGAAAGTGTTAATGTTAAATGGCTTGGGGGGTATTAATCAATAAATAGAAGTAATTATTAAAAGACCTAAAAATGTTCTTATTCAATTTATTGATAAACAAAAGATTGCTGATGGGTCAAATACAGAAAATAAATTTGTTATCTTTTTCAGTTTATTGAATTTAAATTAATATTTTTTAAATCATTTGATTTAGGGGAAGAAGGTATATAAGCGTAATAATTTACAGAACAAAATAAAATAAAAGTGGTAGAAAAAATAAAAAATAAAGTTAATCATTTAATTGGGGCTATTTGTGGAATTAAAAAATATTAATAAGATAATAATAATTTTAGTTTGACATACTAATGTTATAATTTTAACTAATTTTTTTACAGTTCTTTAGAAGTAAGTGCTAATTTACTATAAAATGGTTTAAGAGTCCAGTACTTGCTTTCAGTCATCTAATGAAGAATTTACATTATTACAAATTCATTTAATGAAATAATTTACAGGAACTCTTTCAATTATTATAGGCATAAAACTATGGTTAGCTCCACAAATTTCTGAACATTGACCATTAAATAATCCGGGGCGGTTAATAAAAAAATTAGTTTGGTTTAGACGTCCAGGAGTTCCATCAAATTTTACTCCTAAAGCTGGGATTGTTCATGAATGAATTACATCGGCCGCTGTTACTTAAATTCAAATTTGAGAATTTATAGGTAAAACAATTCGGTTGTCTACATCTAGTAAACGAAATCCATCATTTGAGAGGATCATATATGAATCAAATTCAACGTTATTAAAATCTGAGTATTCATAACTTCAATATCATTGATGTCCAATTCTTTTTAAAGTTACTGAAGTTCATTAATTTCATCTAATAGGTATAATAAACGTAAAGAAGGAAATGCAATGAATAATAAAATAATAGCTGGTAAAATTGTTCAAATTATTTCAATTAATTGACCATGAAGAAGGAATCGATTAATATAATTATTAAAAAATAATATAAATATTAAGTATCCGACTAAACAGTGATTATTACTAAAATCAATAGGGCGTGATCATGAAAAAAAATTAATTGTTCTATTAAAGGAGAAGCTCTATCTTGAAGACCTAAATTAGCTCATGTTGACATTAATTTTCTAATAAAAGTAAAAATCCTTTATATATGGAGCTTAAATCCATTGCACTAATCTGCCATATTAGAAATTAATTAGTTAATAAAGGTAATTCAGAATAACTGTGTTCAGCAGGGGGAGTATCATTCAATTGAAGAATTTAATTGAATTGGGTAAATAACTTGACGTTGAGAGACTAAACTTTCTCAAATAATGTAGAAAAAAAATAAAATCACTAATAAAGAAATAGATGAACCGATAGATGAAATTACATTTCATGTTGTGTAAGCATCTGGGTAATCTGAATAGCGACGAGGTATCCCTGCTAATCCAAGAAAATGTTGAGGGAAAAAATGTTAAATTTACTCCAATAAATATAATAATAAATTTACTTTGTAATCATTTATTATTTATAGTTAAATCCTGCTATAATAGCGAATTCGGCTCCGATTGATACAACGTAATGAAAATGAGCAACAACATAATATGTGTCATGTAAAATAATGTCTACAGATAAAACAACTCCAGTTAATCCTCCGACAGTGAATAAAAATACAAGCCCTAAAGCTCATAAAATAGCTGGGGAGTAAGAAAGTTGAGTTCCATGTAATGTAGCAAGTCAACTATACATTTTAATACCTGTAAGTACAGTTATAATTATTGTTGCTGATGTAAAGTAAGCTCGGGTGTCTACATCTATTCCAACTGTGAATATGTGATGAGCTCATACGATAAACCCTAGTAACCCGATTGCTAATATTGCATCAATTATTCCTAAAGATCCGAAAGTTTCCTTTTTATTTGATTCTTGGCTAATAATATGATAAATTATTCCAAATCCAGGTAATATTAAAATATAAACTTCTGGGTGACCAAAATATCAGAATAAATGTTGGTATAAGATTGGGTCTCCTCCTCCAGCAGGGTCAATAAATGATGTATTAAGATTTCGATCTGTTAATAATACAGTAATAGCTCCTGCTAAAACAGGGAGAGATAAAAGAAGTAAGAATGCTGTAATTACAACAGATCAGACAAATAAAGGTATTCGGTCTAAATTAATCTCTGAAGATCGTATATTAATTACAGCTGTAATATGTAGAGCTCCTAGAATTGAAGAAAATCCTGCTAAATGTAAAGAAAAACGAGAAAGAAAGGCTATCTTCGGACGCCGAAGATCTAATACCCTTGCAGACCCAACCTTTTCATAATGCTCATAGTGCTTTGCCCGTATCTAAGAAGCACAGGGAAAATAGTTAATGCCGAGTTTGGTCAAGATATCTTGATAAACAAAAGGTTTTTAATCAAAAACCTAGTTTTCGATCGATCGCTCCTCTGGCAGATATACGACATAGTAGTCCGATCTTAATAGGATTTTGCATATATATGAGGAGCATAGTAAAACTAATAAATGCCGAGTTTGGTCAAGATATCTTGAAAAACAAAATGTTTTTTCATACAAAAATTTAATTTTCGAGCGATTGTTCCTATGGCAGCTATATGTTATAGGGGTCCGATTTTGGTTTTGACATATGTGCTGCGTGCAACAGAAAAAAAGACTTCTGCAAAGTTTCATTAAGATAGCTTTAAAACTGAGAGACTAGTTCGCATAGAAACAGAAGACGGACAGACGGACATGGGTATATCGACTCGGCTGTTGATGCTGATCAAGAATATATATACTTGATGGGGTCGGAGATGTCTCCTTCTATGCGTTACACATTTCACGACAAAATTATAATACCCTCTGCAAGGGTATAAAAATAAGAATAAGCACAAAGTATAACAAGAGACTTAAGTGTGACCAGGATTCAAGTATTAGTTGTTGCCGAAAACTTCCAGGTGACCTTCTTTGGAATTGTTGAGTCGTTGGCGGACCGATTAAGCTCTACACAAAAACATTTTCGGTGGTTTTAGAAAATAACGTGTGTTCACTCAGAGGTTATTTTTCGTCTGTAATTTCTGATACTATGTTACAATGCTTTATTGTAAGTGTAAGTGTAATTGTAAGTGTAAGTGTAAGAGGTGAATATTTTTTTCCTGGTTCCGGAGTCAGAACCAACTTCATAGAAATAGCGATGTATCTAGCCATCGCTTCTTGTGTGAACAATATTTGAAATATGCATGAGTTTTCGGCAACAACTAATACTTGAATCCTGGTCACACTTAAGTCTTTTGTTTTACTTTGTGCTTATTCTTATTCTAAAGTATACCATTGTCTGTCGCTTACGAACCACTGAACGATGTAGACGTACAGATGCGTAATAAAAAAGAAACCTTTGAATCCGATACAGTTTTCTGTTTAGTTCCACTATAAATAACATCATATAACCAACAATAATAATAATAATATTAATATTTACAATAATAATAATATTAATTTTAATAATAATAATCATAATAATAATAATAATATTAATTTTAATATTAATAATAATACTTTTAATAATAATATTAATATTAATAATAATAATAATAATTATAATAATAATACTAATAATAAAAATAATAATAATAATAATATTAATTTTAATAATAATAATAATATTAATATTATAAATAATAAAAAAATTAATATTAATAATAATATGAATAATGAATATGAATTTTCTTTTATTTTAACATTATATTGTTGCATAAAATTATTTAAATTAAGATTGACCTGATTGTTATTAGTTTCGCCAGCAACTAAAAACCGCTGTTATATACATACATACATATGTACAAGCAAGTGTCGTGCGGTAAATTGCATTAAAGCGGAGTCTGTGTACATAAGCATATATACACATACATACAGACGCGTTGGCTCTTGCTATCTTCATTTTGCTTATGCTTTGATTCGACTAGCACTTGCGCGCGCTTAAGAGTACAGTGCTGACAATAAGTCAACGGTCAACGAACTTTCGTGTGCACTCTTAATTCGGTTTTTTCTTACCTTTTTTCGTTTGCTTCGGTTGCTATGGAAAGTTCTAGTGCTGAATCGCTGGCCCAGCCTACAAACAGGGTGTCATTTTTAAAGCGCAAGGTGGCGTCCTAGTATGAGCGGTTGCAGGCGCTTCAATCTAGCCTCAACCAAACGCCCCTTGCCAATAGTGATGAAATTGCATTGTCGGTGCTGCTCAAGCGGATTGAAAAAGTGGAATCTGCATTCGAAGACGCTCAAAACAAATTGGAAGAACTAGACTTTGACGAAATAGGCAGTGAGTTACGCGAGGCTTTTGATGAGCTTTCAGTAACTTTGGAGACTTTCTGTGCGGTTTGAAATCTCTAAGCGTAATACATTTTCGTGATATCGGCATTGAAGACATATCGGAAGAAGCGCCATCTTAGAATTTGAATGGTCAAGGCGGATTGTAGAACGGGCCCTGCATGTAGCACATCGTTCAGACTTTACCATTCGATGACGGGTGGGAGGCGTTAAATACTACGCGGAAATTGGTCGTGGTGCTGTCAGGCTTGTGAACAGCATGGTGGGGTAGATAAAAGTTTTCCGAACCATTGCTTTGAGGGACTTGTCGCATGTGACCCAAGTCCAGATATTCCTGGATCACCGCATCGTACTGCTCCTTAAGGGGGTCATTTTTTGCCAAACGATTCTCGTTTCGAAGAAATTGAGCCAGTGCGATGGACCTTGAATGGCCTAACTGGATGTGATCGGAATTCTTGAATGGCAGTGTGACCAAGTATCTGCCGTTTTTATCTTTCTTAGTGGTTCTTTGAAAGTTGCGCTCACAAAACAGGTCGGATTCCTTTTCTAGCTTTACTGGAATATCCTCCACCTCCCAAAATGTTGTGAGCAGTTTATCCAAGCTCGCATTTGGATTCAGCGAGACTTGAGTTGAAAAGGATGCGACAGATTTGGCACGGGTCTTAGAAACGGGGCCTGTAAGGATCCAGCCGAAAATTGTTTCTTGACCAAGGGAGGTCACATATGTTGGGATAGGATAGGAACCACTTAACAATATGGATGGCAGGATATCGGCGCCGAGAAGAACGTCTATCTGTGAGCTCCTATAGAAAGAGGGATCGGCCAAGTGTAATTTTGGAAGTACTTTCAAAGCATTTTAAGGAATAGTGTAGGAGGCAAATTGCCTGCTAGCTTTGGAAGAACATACGCCGAGGTTTCAATATGAACCCGGGGCGTTGTCGGAGAGCCGATATTATAATGAAAGAGTTTTTGGGGCTGAGCCGAAATAGTTTGATTTAAACCGGAGACCTGTGCGTCGACGGGTTGATATGGAAGTTTAACCCTTTTGAATAACCACTCTGATATAAAGGTCGCTTCTGACCCAGAGTCGATTAGAAGCTGTATATTTCGTGCCCAAATGACACACTTGGATGACAGCCGTTCCGAGGAGAACATCATGTGAGTTTGCGGAAAAGTAGTTTTGAACGGTAGCTTGGGTGGAAGTAGAAGTGGACTGTATAGACGAAGGGGGTTCTAAACTACTGGTATTGTGGAAGCGGAGGGCACCTGGGGTCTCTCACGGTGGAGCAGCGTGGTGTGACGTCCCTTGCACGTGAAACAACTATGCGCGCTAGTGCAATCCTTCAACTGGTCCTCTCTGGCAAAGCAGTTTAAGCACAACTTTTGTTGTTTGATGACGGAAAGTCTTTCGGGTACGGAGATTTGTAGAAAACGTGGGCATAGACGCACGGGATGGTTTTTCTTCTGACACAATTTGCAGTGTTGTGACTTTGTAGTCACTGTTGCCTTGAAGGTTCTCAGGTGGTTTGACTCTTTTTTTTGTGGGTTTGGACTGGGATGGCGTATGTGTGGTAGGTCGTATATCCTCTATCGCCTCCAAGGTGCCATATCGGTCGATCAGAAATGAATTCATCTCGGACCATTGAGGTATCTCTGCCTTATCGTGGAGCGACTGTTCCCATAATGACAGCGTGAGCTTAGGCAATTTAGAGGAAACACGAAAATGAGTAGACAATCCCAATTTTCGGTGCTCACCCTGGACAAGTCAAGAGCGGCTCCAGACTCTTGTGCTGCTGAGGGAAGATTGAAAAGAATTTTTAATTGACTATTGACTAATAATATATAATAATATTCTCAAAACTCTCCGTCAGGCTTGCCCACGCTGACTGAAAGCCCTCATTCGTCAGCGGGGATTTGGAGACAATTGCCCTAGCCTCGCCACTAGTTTTGGAATTTAGGTGGAACAATTTTTCCACCGGCGTCAGTCTTGGATTGTTTATATAGAAGGCTGTAAACAAGTCTCGGAAAGTAGGCCAGCGTAGGTAATCCCCACTGAAAACTTCAGTGTCGCATGGCGGGAGACTGCAACCCCTGGACATGGAGAAGTTGGAGGGGGGTTGCTCAGCTTGTCTATTTAAAACATTGGCTCTTTCTATTTTCTCACTTAGTTGAGCCGCACATGGCTCGTAAACGAAGTACGAGTAATCATATTTTGCTTGCATAGCCACCAGGTCACTGCTGCTGTAAGCGCCTTGGTTGAGAGCTTTAGAACATAACTCGTACTCGCGTTCTACCTTTTCCCACAAAGTCTTAATCTGATCTCGTCGGACTTGGAGAGTGAACAGAGACACGTCACTGTCCGCTGCGTCATTGATCTTTACTTCAAACTGGCCTAGTCGGTCAGTTATCGAAACGAAGTCATTCAGTGCCATTTCGCTTGACTTCTGCATCTTTTGCGTAGTCGAACGGGTAATTTTGGAGTAATATCTCTTGTTGGAATCGGATTCACAGGCTTGCGGACGGTTGTGCTGGTACCCTCGACCTTGAGTTTCCCAAAAACCGCTCTAGGTGAGGTTAAAGGTCGCTTTGACTCCTTATCGGACGGTGCTGTGAGTCGCTTTTGGCTGTTTTGATCACCACCGAGTGGCATACTAGGCTCTTCACAAAGCCAATAATTGTAGTAATCGGGTGAGATGTGATCAAATACAAATAAATTGAATCAGCCTAGCGAAAACGGAATGAGAAATGGCACAGAAACAATGGAATCGAGTTATCAGAATAAATGGAATGACCAAAAAGGTATGCACTATTGAGTCCAACGATATCGGAAAATTTGCTAAATTAATTATTTTACTAAATTTAATGAAATTAATTTATTGAAACACCGGAGAAAAAGATTAATTTTCTTTTGAAAAGGCGGCCGTGTAGTGGAAACGGATCAAACAAAACAACGTATGCTTATTGTTTGCTAATTGTTAAGTTCAAGAAGAAGCACGTTTATTCTGAACGCAACTCAATGGAAAGTTTTTAACATATAATTATTTTTAAATAATTTGTTATTTTTAGAAAAAAAATTCACACATATATTTGATATATTACGCAAACGCCGTTCATTGGAAACTTCTTAACCTTTAATTATTATTTATAAGTTTTTATAAGAATAAAGAAGAATAATGCATGTGTTTGTATTTTAAAAAGTAAACGGAGTTCGATGGCAAAGTGGAAACATACAAAAATATAAAAGTGGCTCAGAATCAGCTTATCGAAAAACGATCTTGATATTTTTACAACCATGCCGTTGTTTACTTTTTGCGCTTACCAATTAATTGTAAAAAAAAAAGAATATAAATTGATCTTAAAGCTGCTGTGGAGAAAAAAAATAACAAACTATACACATTTAATGTGATGTGTGTGTGTATATACATGCAGGTGAATTTGCACAGATTTCCGTTTTAACTAACTAATTGTGTGGTTTTTATTTAGGTATGTGCTTATTTGGTGACGTATAGAATGAGAAGCGCAGTATGGTTTTTATTTAGGTATGTGCTTATTTGGTGATGGTATAGAATGGAGAAGCGCATACACTTATTGTTCAACGGAGCGAAAGCCTATGTGTGCAGATGTCTTGATGTACTTGCATACATCAATGTGGCGATCGGTTAAACTCGAGGTTTATGCACTTGTACATATATACATACGGACACCAATATGGCGACCTTTTTTTTGTCACTTTCTGTTTTATTTCTTTTAATCTGTCACTTTTTAGATGGCCTTATGGCCACGAACAATATTTTATTTGAGGGTTTTGGTTCGTTTGATTAAAACTGCCCCTTGCTTTAAACACGGACAATGTTAAGCGAAAAAATATGTTCAGAGATATGAATATTATTAAGTCGGACTGAAGTTGCCGGAATTTTGGCAATGGACAAGTTGAGGTAGGTGCACTGCTACTTATCTTGCTTGGATTTGTAGCGGTACCTGGAAACTTCTATTGCAGATCCACCGATACTTGCTGGGGCGAACTGGATATAATAGCCAAAAATTGTAGAGATCCGGCTCGAAGAACCAAATGTTGTAGTAGGGCGTTCGCAGGCTTCCAGGTGACCTTCTTTGGAATTGTTGAGTCGTTGGCGGAGCGTTTAAGCTCTACACAAAAATATTTTCGGTGGTTTTAGAAAAAACCGTGTGTTCACTCAGAGGTTATTTTTCGTCTGTAATTTCTGATACTATGTTACAATGCTTTATTGTAAGTGTAAGTGTAATTGTAAGTGTAAGTGTAAGTGGTGAATATGTTTTCCTGGTTCCGGAGTCAGAACCAACTTCATAGAAATAGCGATGGCTAGATACACTTCTTGTGTGAACAATATTTGAAATATGCATAAGTTTTCGGCAACAAGTAATACTTGAATCCTGGTCACACTTAAGTCTATTGTTTTACTTTGTGCTTATTCTTATTCTTAAGTATACCATTGTCTGTCGCATACGAACCACTGAACGATGTAGACGTACAGATGCGTAATAAAAAAGAAACCTTTGAATCCGATACAGTTTCCTGTTTAGTTCCACTATAAATAACATCATATAACCAACAATAATAATAATAATATTAATATTTAGAATAATAATAATATTAATTTTAATAATAATAATCATTATAATAATAATAATATTAATCTTAATATTAATAATAATACTTTTAATAATAATATTAATATTAATAATAATAATAATAATAATTATAATAATAATAATAATAATAATAATAATAATAAAAATAATAATAATAATAATAATATTAATTTTAATAATAATAATATTAATATTATAAATAATAAAAAAATTAATATTAATAATAATATGTATGGATTCAGCGAGACTTGAGTTGAAAAGGATGCGACAGATTTGGCACGGGTCTTGGAAACGGGGCCTGTAAGGATCCAGCCGAAAATTGTTTCTTGACCAAGGAGAGTGTCACATATGTTGGGATAGGATAGGAACCACTTAACAATATGGATGGCAGGATATCGGCGCCGAGAAGAACGTCTATCTGTCAGCTCCTATAGAAAGAGGGATCGGCCAAGTGTAATTTTGGAAGTTCTTTCAAAGCATTTTAAGGAATAGTGTAGGAGGCAAATTGCCTGCTAGCTTTGGAAGAACATACGCCGAGGTTTCAATATGAACCCGGGGCGTTGTCGGAGAGCCGATATTATAATGAAAGAGTTTTTGGGGCTGAGCCGAAATAGTTTGATTTAAACCGGAGACCTGTGCGTCGACGGGTTGATATGGAAGTTTAACCCTTTTGAATAACCACTCTGATATAAAGCTCGCTTCTGACCCAGAGTCGATTAGAAGCTGTATATTTCGTGCCCAAATGACACACTTGGATGACAGCCGTTCCGAGGAGAACATCATGTGAGTTTGCGGAAAAGTAGTTTTGAACGGTAGCTTGGGTGGAAGTAGAAGTGGACTGTATAGACGAAGGGGGGTTCTAAACTACTGGTATTGTGGAAGCGGAGGGCACCTGGGGTCTCTCACGGTGGAGCAGCGTGGTGTGACGTCCCTTGCACGTGAAACAACTATGCGCGCTAGTGCAATCCTTCAACTGGTCCTCTCTGGCAAAGCAGTTTAAGCACAACTTTTGTTGTTTGATGACGGAAAGTCTTTCGGGTACGGAGATTTGTAGAAAACGTGGGCATAGACGCACGGGATGGTTTTTCTTCTGACACAATTTGCAGTGTTGTGACTTTGTAGTCACTGTTGCCTTGAAGGTTCTCAGGTGGTTTGACTCTTTTTTTGTGGGTTTGGACTGGGATGGCGTATGTGTGGTAGGTCGTATATCCTCTATCGCCTCCAAGGTGCCATATCGGTCGATCAGAAATGAATTCATCTCGGACCATTGAGGTATCTCTGCCTTATCGTGGAGCGACTGTTCCCATAATGACAGCGTGAGCTTAGGCAATTTAGAGGAAACACGAAAATGAGTAGACAATCCCAATTTTCGGTGCTCACCCTGGACAAGTCAAGAGCCGTTAAGCACCCCTGGATTGTGCCCTGAAGCTCTTTTAGGGCGGCTCCAGACTCTTGTGCTGCTGAGGGAAGATTGAAAAGAATTTTTAATTGACTATTGACTAATAATATATAATAATATTCTCAAAACTCTCCGTCAGGCTTGCCCACGCTGATTGAAAGCCCTCATTCGTCAGCGGGGACTTGGAGACAATTGCCCTAGCCTCGCCACTAGTTTTGGAATTTAGGTGGAACAATTTTTCCACCGGCGTCAGTCTTGGATTGTTTATATAGAAGGCTGTAAACAAGTCTCGGAAAGTAGGCCAGCGTAGGTAATCCCCACTGAAAACTTCAGTGTCGCATGGCGGGAGACTGCAACCCCTGGACATGGAGAAGTTGGAGGGGGGTTGCTCAGCTTGTCTATTTAAAACATTGGCTCTTTCTATTTTCTCACTTAGTTGAGCCGCACATGGCTCGTAAACGAAGTACGAGTAATCATATTTTGCTTGCATAGCCACCAGGTCACTGCTGCTGTAAGCGCCTTGGTTGAGAGCTTTAGAACATAACTCGTACTCGAACATAACTCGTACTTTAGAACATAACTCGTACTCGCGTTCTACCTTTTCCCACAAAGTCTTAATCTGATCTCGTCGGACTTGGAGAGTGAACAGAGACACGTCACTGTCCGCTGCGTCATTGATCTTTACTTCAAACTGGCCTAGTCGGTCAGTTATCGAAACGAAGTCATTCAGTGCCATTTCGCTTGACTTCTGCATCTTTTGCGTAGTCGAACGGGTAATTTTTGGAGTAATATCTCTTGTTGGAATCGGATTCACAGGCTTGCGGACGGTTGTGCTGGTACCCTCGACCTTGAGTTTCCCAAAAACCGCTCTAGGTGAGGTTAAAGGTCGCTTTGACTCCTTATCGGACGGTGCTGTGAGTCGCTTTTGGCTGTTTTGATCACCACCGAGTGGCATACTAGGCTCTTCACAAAGCCAATAATTGTAGTAATCGGGTGAGATGTGATCAAATACAAATAAATTGAATCAGCCTAGCGAAAACGGAATGAGAAATGGCACAGAAACAATGGAATCGAGTTATCAGAATAAATGGAATGACCAAAAAGGTATGCACTATTGAGTCCAACGATATCGGAAAATTTGCTAAATTAATTATTTTACTAAATTTAATGAAATTAATTTATTGAAACACAGGAGAAAAAGATTAATTTTCTTTTGAAAAGGCGGCCGTGTAGTGGAAACGGATCAAGCAAAACAACGTATGCTTATTGTTTGCTAATTGTTAAGTTCAAGAAGAAGCACGTTTATTCTGAACGCAACTCAATGGAAAGTTTTTAACATATAATTATTTTTAAATAATTTGTTATTTTTAGAAAAAAATTCACACATATATTTGATATATTACGCAAACGCCGTTCATTGGAAACTTCTTAACCTTTAATTATTATTTATAAGTTTTTATAAGAATAAAGAAGAATAATGCATGTGTTTGTATTTTAAAAAGTAAACGGAGTTCGATGGCAAAGTGGAAACATACAAAAATATAAAAGTGGCTCAGAATCAGCTTATCGAAAAACGATCTTGATATTTTTACAACCATGCCGTTGTTTACTTTTTGCGCTTACCAATTAATTGTAAAAAAAAAGAATATAAATTGATCTTAAAGCTGCTGTGGAGAAAAAAATAACAAACTATACACATTTAATGTGATGTGTGTGTGTATATACATGCAGGTGAATTTGCACAGATTTCCGTTTTAACTAACTAATTGTGTGGTTTTTATTTAGGTATGTGCTTATTTGGTGACGTATAGAATGAGAAGCGCAGTATGGTTTTTATTTAGGTATGTGCTTATTTGGTGATGGTATAGAATGGAGAAGCGCATACACTTATTGTTCAACGGAGCGAAAGCCTATGTGTGCAGATGTCTTGATGTACTTGCATACATCAATGTGGCGATCGGTTAAACTCGAGGTTTATGCACTTGTACATATATACATACGGACACCAATATGGCGACCTTTTTTTTGTCACTTTCTGTTTTATTTCTTTTAATCTGTCACTTTTTAGATGGCCTTATGGCCACGAACAATATTTTATTTGAGGGTTTTGGTTCGTTTGATTGAAACTGCCCCTTGCTTTAAACACGGACAATGTTAAGCGAAAAAATATGTTCAAAGATATGAATATTATTAAGTCGGACTGAAGTTGCCGGAATTTTGGCAATGGACAAGTTGAGGTAGGTGCACTGCTACTTATCTTGCTTGGATTTGTAGCGGTACCTGGAAACTTCTATTGCAGATCCACCGATACTTGCTGGGGCGAACTGGATATAATAGCCAAAAATTGTAGAGATCCGGCTCGAAGAACCAAATGTTGTAGTAGGGCGTTCGCAGGCTTCCAGGTGACCTTCTTTGGAATTGTTGAGTCGTTGGCGGAGCGTTTAAGCTCTACACAAAAATATTTTCGGTGGTTTTAGAAAAAACCGTGTGTTCACTCAGAGGTTATTTTTCGTCTGTAATTTCTGATACTATGTTACAATGCTTTATTGTAAGTGTAAGTGTAATTGTAAGTGTAAGTGTAAGTGGTGAATATGTTTTTCCTGGTTCCGGAGTCAGAACCAACTTCATAGAAATAGCGATGGCTAGATACACTTCTTGTGTGAACAATATTTGAAATATGCATAAGTTTTCGGCAACAAGTAATACTTGAATCCTGGTCACACTTAAGTCTATTGTTTTACTTTGTGCTTATTCTTATTCTTAAGTATACCATTGTCTGTCGCTTACGATGTAGACGTGCAGATGCGTAATAAAAAAGAAACCTTTGAATCCGATACAGTTTCCTGTTTAGTTCCACTATAAATAAGATCATATAACCAACAATAATAATAATAATATTAATATTTACAATAATAATAATATTAATTTTAATAATAATAATCATAATAATAATAATAATATTAATTTTAATATTAATAATAATACTTTTAATAATAATATTAATATTAATAATAATAATAATAATTATAATAATAATATTAATAATAAAAATAATAATAATAATAATATTAATTTTAATAATAATAATAATATTAATATTATAAATAATAAAAAAAATTAATATTAATAATAATATGAATAATGAATATGAATTTTCTTTTAATTTAACATTATATTGTTGCATAAAATTATTTAAATTAAGATTGACCTGATTGTTATTAGTTTCGGCAGCAACTAAAAACCGCTGTTATATACATACATACATATGTACAAGCAAGTGTCGTGCGGTAAATTGCATTAAAGCTTTTTTTTTAATGTTCACAACTTTAATCGAAAATCATCCCGAACTCAGAAACATTGAAAAATGCAGCATTTGCGGCTCTGCTTGAAGGACTCTGCGCTGGATACCATTCGGTCATTGGAAATATCAGAGGCTAATTATTCCATAGCATTAAATTTATTACAAAAACGATTTGATAACCGCCGATTAGTATTTCAGGCACACATCGTTGAACTGCTGGGGCTCAAGAAGGTAGAGAATGGCTCCGCTGTCATGCTGCGTGAATTGTCGGATAAGTTTAATGCCCATGTTTGTGCTCTTACCAGTTTCGGTAGCAAGGAGCAAATTGCTGGTTACATCCTTGTTCAGGTGCTACTGCAAAAAGAGAAACTGGAGGCTCCCGCCTTTGCAAATTTAATTCCATCATGGGCACAAATTGCCACATTTTTGGAGGAACGCTGCAGAACCCTAGAGAGTGTGGATTATGCTATGGCAACCTATACCCCGAGTTCTCAGGTGCGCAAGAACATAAAAACTAACCCCAGTAGGACATCACTCGTTGCTACTAACTCAATGGCTGCTGTTTGCGTATTTTGTAATGGTGAAAAGCATAATGCCCAAGATTTTGCAATTTGTCTCCCAGATATGCGTCTCAAGGAAGCAAAGCGATTATCTTTATGCCTCAACTGCCTTAAAAGGGGGCATCTTTTACGAACATGCAATTCCGGAACTTGTCGCAAATGTGGCTCCAAACACCATACGCTTCTGCATTTAGACGATTCAATTCCTCACTCCTACTGCAGCTTCTTCAGCCATCGCCTCTATCTCTCTTGATGCCGACAACCTCAGCAGCGATGTTGTGTTCCTGGCCACTGCTATTGTACTAGTTAAAAATCGGTCTGGTCGGTCTATACTGATCACTATAGCAGATCGCCAGCCAAGCATCGCCCTTAATACAACTAATTGGAATGTGCCTGGAAATATTCGCCTCGCTGATCCTTGCTTTTACAAGCCGCAGCGAGTTGACTTATTAATCGAAGCTAGTCTTTTCTACCAGCTAATGTGTGTCGGGCAAATAAAACTGCTACCGGGATTGCCTCTTCTGCAGAAGACACGCTTTGGATGGATAGTTGCAGGTGGCGGTTCCCAGCAAGGCGGTACCTCTCTTTTGGCAAATCGTGTATCGTCTGATGCCCGCACTGAGTCTGATGACCGAACCGATGAGTTAATTCAACGGTTTTGGGAAGTAGAAAGTTTTCCAGAGCCTGTTGCTAAAGCAACAAGGGAAGAGCTTGTGTTAAGTTAAATGTTTTTACAATTATAAAACGACGTCTTATTAGTTTCAAGCATTGGTCGAGAGTGTTCTCTCGGTTTTATTCAATTTTATATTTGGCTTATTACATACAATATAATAAGTGAGCTCTGCCGCTAAGAGCGTCGGCAGAGAGAGAGAGAGAGAGTTGCAGTACATATGTGCCTATGTAGTTATGTATATATACATATATATGTACAGATGGTACATACTCAAGAAGTGCTTACGCTAGCGATCCCACGATGCGGCCAGTCCGCATAAGTGACGGATCCTATTACTGCACTTATGTATATTTATGATTGTATAAACATAGCAACAAAGTGTCGTTATGTTATGAGTTGTTACTCTTACTTTTAAGTTGGGCATATGACCACTTGTTATATTGTATACTCTACAATACTGTGGGCATATGCTCATTTGGCATACAACATAATACACCTCCCTTTTTAAAAAAATAACGTAATATATTGTAGTTATTTAATATAAAAATTATTATTAGTATAATTTTTATATCTTTTATAAACTATGTTGCATAAAAAAAATTTTTTTTTTATTATTGAAATATATTAATATTCTTATTCTTTTTTTTTTTTATTTTTTTTTTTAGCCTATCCCTATGAACTTTCTGTTCCCTATTTTTCTTATTCTTTATAATTATATTATTATTGTTTTCTATACTAATGACCTCAAATGGTCCTATATAAGAAGATTCTAATTTATGACCTGTTTCATTCTTTAAATAAACTTGGTCTCCTATTTCTATTTTAAAATCCAATACTTTCTTATCATCTTTCTAGTGTAAACTTAACTTCTTTAGAATTATCTTCTATATTATATATAGGTTCTATGGTATTCACGCTATTAAATTTTATTGGTAAGTTATTTTGTCTACCAAATACTAGTTCATATGGACAATAATTATGAGTTACTGATGGTGTTGTGTTCAAACAATACACGAAATACTGTAACCATACGTCCCAATCAATTTTATCTACTGAAATATATGAACAAATGTACTCATTGAATGTCCTATGACTTCTTTCAACGGTACCTAATGTCTGGTGGTGGTGTGCTGTAGATGTGATGTTATCTATTTTTAAATATTTGCACAAGTATTCTGTTCCCATATCCGTAATAAACGTCTTCATTGGACCGTACTTCAGAATAAAAGATTCGAATATGGCTTTTGCGACAGTTGTTGCACTTTTGTTTGCAACAGGAATTGCTACTAAATACTTTGTCAAATCACATATTTAAGTGATTGCGTATTCATTCCCATTTTCCGAACGTGGTAGTGGACCAATTGTGTCTACTATCACTCTGTCAAAAGCATATTGTGGAGTTTCGGTTATTATCACAGGTGATCTTGTATGTTTCGTCGTTTTCGACGTCAGGCATTTTGGACATTTATTTATGTACTCTTTTACATGTTTAGTCATGTTTTTCGAATAATATTGTCTCTTTATTTTTGATATCGTTTTATTTATGCCTGTATGACCTCCTTGAATTGGAGCGTCATGGAATGTAGACAATATAGCTTCTTTTTCTTGTTCATTATATTTTATTGGGTCACCGGTTTAAGTAGCGATACTCTTAATGATTTTAAATTTGTATTGCCCATGTGTTTGAAAGTATCTATTGAAATTGATTCAAAGATCTTTTCGCTCGGTGCCACTTTTAGTTGGCTGATTTTAGATACACCGGCTTGCCATTCAAGCCTTTGGAAAAACTGACCTAAGTCGAGAATTCTATTGGAGTACAAATCGCTAACATTAATTCTTGCTACAACTGTTTTCCATGTTTTAATAAACATGTCGAATCTGTTATTCGCAAGGTCACTACTTTTCGTACCTCGTCATTTGTGATGACTTCGTATACGTTGGGCTTAGAAGCTTTTTCAAGACTTTGCTTTGGCAATAGTTCTTGTTTATTTTCTGCGCAGAAATTGTTTTGTCTACTTTGGTGCCTGGTACTGACTTTCAGGACTTTTCTATTCATGTCAATTAAGTCGGATATTGTTATCCTTGACAGGGCGTCTGCCACGAAATTATCTTTCCCTCTCAGATACTCTACCGTAAAATCATATTCTTCTAATTCGAGTCGCATGCGTGTTAATTTTGAACTTGGGTTTATCATAGAAAATAAATATGTTAAAGGTCTGTGATCAGTTCTTACTGTAAAATGTTTGCCGTATATATATGGTCGAAAATGTGTTATTGCCCAATGTATTGCTGCTAGTTCTTGTTCTGTAGTACTCTTATTGCTTTCACCTTTAGTGAATGCTCTTGATGCATATGCAACTGGGAGTTGGAGTCCATTATAGTTTTGAGTTAAAACTGCTCCACATGCTTGCTTGCTTGCATCTGTGATTATGCAAAATTCTTTGCTAAAATCTGGGTACTGTAATAAATTTGGTTGAACTAGTTGATTTTTTAGGTACTGGAATGCCTTTTCACATTCTGTTGTCCATTCGAATGGGACATTCTTTTTACATAATCTTGTTATGTGCCGTGAATATTCGGCGAAGTTTTTTATAAAACATCTATAATAATTGCAAAACGCAACGAATCTTCTAGCGCTGTCTGCGTCCGTAGGGACTGGATAGTTATTGATAACATCAAATTTTTTATCGTCTGGTAAGATTCCTTTATCTGTGCATCTGTGACCTAAAAACGTCACCTCGTGCATGAAAAATGAACATTTTTCTGGATGTAATTTCAGATTGTGTTTTCTACAAAGTTTGAAAACATCTGTTAAGTTTTTAATCATATGTTGTTCAGAACAACCAATAACGATTAAATCATCCATGTAAAGGAAAGCTTGTGAACGCTCTAGGCCTGGGAATGCTATTGTCATCATTCTCTGAAATGAATTAGGCGCTATTTTTAAACCAAATGGTAATCGCGTGAATCGATATGAACCATTGCTTGTGGAAAAAGACGTTATATTTCTTGAGCTTTCCTCAAGCTCAATTTGGTGGAAACCTGACATTAAGTCAAGGCATGAAAAATATTTAGCTCTACCCAATTGATCAAGAATATCGTCAATTCTGGGGAGTGGAAATTTATCTGACAGCAATTTTTTATTTATTTGGTTTTTCCCTTTAGATCCCGGAAAGGATTTCTTTGGGACTAATAAGAGTGGGCTATTATAAGGTGAAACAGACGGTTCAACAATATTTTGTTCAATTAACTTTCCAACTTGATGATGGATTTCTTCTATTTGGCTATGCGGACATCGATAATTTTTAACATATACTGGCTCATCATCCTTAAGTCTCAGCTTTTGCTTATAGAAGTTGTTTGTTGTAATTTGTTCGGTTTCAAGTCCGAACACATCACTATACTCGGTGCATATTTCTTCAAGTTGTTTTTTAAACAACATTGGAACATTTTTCTTTTATTTATTAATTACAGACTCTGTTATTAATGCCTACTATTTGGCATTTATCTGTGGTATTTAAAATTCGGACAAAAGTATTTTGGGCTGTAGCAATAGTTTTTGCAACATAAACACCCGGTTTAATTTCCTGATTTGGAATTAAAATGCTTTCTTCTGCTGAAGACAACTCTATTTTGCGTACCACTTGTGATCTTGCTGGTAGAAGTGTGGAATTAGTACCAGAACTAAATGTTATTGGAACATAGATAGGATACGTTAGGTTTTATAAACCAATCCTCTGAACTATTGTAATCTAATTGGCAATTAAATGTTTTTATGAAATCTAATCCTATTATTCCATCGCAAGGGATTGCGAAATCTGAATGAAGTAGATGAAATTTATATAGAATAATGTATTTGTCTGTTTGTAGTTCGATTGAGACTAGTCCTTTGGAGTTTATTACTCCTTCTCCTATGCCTCGAATGTCTATAATTTTATTGATTTGGATGTCATGAAAGACATCAGAATTTTCTTTTATAATTGAAATATCTGCACCTGTATCAATCAAAAATGTTATCTTTTTATTTGTTGCAACATTTTTTAATGATACGAAATTGTTGAGACTTAAGTTAACAGTATATATTTTACTATTTCACCCTGAGTATCTGGAGGTGTCGGCGAGTTTCCCGAAGTATCTTGGGCAACTCGGACATTATTGTTATTGTTATTGTTATAATGATTTCTATTTTGGTTGTTGCCTCGGTTGGAATTATTCCTTCCTCGGTTATAACCTCGTCCACCTCTATTGTTGTTTCTGTTATTATTATTATTATTATTATTATCTACCTCTTTAAGGATAGTAACTACCTCCTATATTATTGCGGCCTCGCTGAATGGATAAATTTACCCATTACATCATTGAAAGTAACGAGGTTACCAGCTTCCAGTATTACTTTCAGTTTCTCATGCTCACAATTTTTAATCATTGCAGAAATAAACTCGTTTGTTGACAATTTTTCTGCATTGTTTGGGTCTAGGCCGTCATCAATAACGGCTGTCTCCAATTGCTTTCGCAAATTGTCCATTTCGGTTGCATACTGGGAAACAGTTTTGCCTTTTTGTTTCATATTCAGTAATTTAGCTTTTAATACGTCGGGATATTCTCCTTTTACGTTATCTTTAAGGAGAGGAAACCTGCTTCACGTATTCCCTGTCTAAGGCTAGATGGTTAGTCATTGTTTCTGTATTTTCTTGGAGAGTTTCAATGTCACTATCAATATCAATATTATTGGTTTAGACTCATCTTAATCTTCTAACTGGTTCTCGTTGAATTCAGCTAGCAGAATTGGATCTTCTGGGATTGTTATTACAATACTCCGTCTAGTACCAATATTATGTAATCCGGTTTTTAAACTTTTTACAATTTGCTGACATATATTTTTATGCTCCTGCGTTAATTTATCATTAACTTTGTTTATTGTAGTTACTATGTCATTATATTGAGCTGTTAATATTGGCGCGTGATGTACCAATGTATCTGAATTTATTGTTTTGATACATTTGTATGATTTTTCGAACTTGTCTTTATAATCATTTATTTTCTTCGCTAATGCATTCCATTCCATTGTTTAATAGAAAATGGAGTTTTTAGCGGTGTATGCGCA
Source organism: Drosophila littoralis (assembly GCA_018903485.1). NCBI lineage: Eukaryota > Metazoa > Arthropoda > Insecta > Diptera > Drosophilidae > Drosophila > Drosophila littoralis. The sequence continues at coordinate 286,158 of JAEIGF010000331.1, read as the reverse complement.
GCATCAATCTGGTTTCTGTGCCTAGTATTGCATGTGTTTCGCTGATAGTTTTTACCATTACATAAGGTAATGTACTCAACACCATGCCCTTTTCAGTTTAGGAACAACCGATTAATGGGCTTGCAATACTTTGAAAAGTTTCTATGTATTTGTTTTCGAATTCAGTTATTTTAATGAATTCGCGATGTTTTTGCAATATTTGTACTGCATTTATTGTTAAATTTGGTTCTTTATTATAGATTTTATTATGCTTATCATATTATATCATTTCTAAATTGCCTGCTCTACTTGCATATCTTTTCTGTATGCACTTATTGAACAACTTATATAATTTAGTTAGTACATTTGCTAATAAAAGAACAACAACTATTATAAGCATAGTTATAATAACTGTTATAACTTTTAAATCTACTGAGAAAGTTTCGACATTATTAATTACATTTGCGGTTGAATCCGCTACTTTCGATTCTTGGTCTAACATATTTTCTACTTCTAATATATTATCGTGTTTTGAGATTGCATTCGAAAGCATTAAATTTGAATTTCGGATTAATTGTTTTTTTACCCTTGCAGAGGGTATTATAATTTTGTCGTGAAATGTGTAACGCATAGAAGGAGACATCTCCGACCCCATAAAGTATATATATTCTTGATCAGCATCAACAGCCGAGTCGATATAGCCATGTCCGTCTGTCCGTCTGTCCGTCTGTCTGTTTCTATGCGAACTAGTCCCTCAGTTTTAAAGCTATCTTAATGAAACTTTGCAGAAGTCCCTATTTCTGTTGCACGTAGCACATATGTCAAAACCAGCTGGATCGGACCACTATATCATATAGCTGCCATAGGAACGATCGGTCGAAAATTAAGTTTTTGTATGAAAAAACATTTTGTTTGACAAGATATCTTGGTCAAACTCGGCATTTATTAGTTTTACTAAGCTCCTCATATATATGCAAAATCCTATTAAGATCGGACCACTATATCATATAGCTGCCATAGGAACGATCGGTCGAAAATTAAGTTTTTGTATGAAAAAACCTTTTGTTTATCAAGATATCTTGACCAAACTCGACATTTATTAGTTTTACTATGCTCCTCATATATATGCAAAATCCTATTAAGATCGGACCACTATATCATATTATTAAGTTTTTGTATGGAGAATTTTTTGTTTTTCATGATTTTGCGATTAAACACGGCATTTAAAGATTTCACTATGCTTCCTTCATTTTTGCTAAATCTTATTTACATCGGTTTTTGATTAAAAGCCTTTTTTTTGTTTATCAATATACCTTGACCAAACTCGGCCTTAACCATTTTCTCGGCATTAAAAGGTTGGGTCTGCAAGGGTATTAGATCTTCGGCATGCCGAAGATAGCCCTTCTTTCTCGTTTTTTTTTTAAAGAGTATATATATATTGTGTATGGTTAATTATTATTATTTTTTTTTTTTTAAATGTTTCGTATGGCTTCACAGGCCATATTCTCTTACGAGCAACGCAATTATCGCTCAGTATTACAAACATTTCTTTACATTTCATTTGTGTTTACATTAAAATTATTATATAATTTTTTTTTTATCAACAAATATATATTTTTTTTTAAATTAAGTTGCGCGCTTGCTGTAGCGCTGCCGGTCCCCCGAAGATGACTTAGCTTGGAACGCTAAATGGTGCCGGTGCTAGTCTTCTCACAGGCTGTTGGGGCGCCGGTGCTGGTCCTCTTGAAATGGTCCAGGGCAGTCCGTTGGGCATTGTTTCTCCGGTTTAGTGTTTAGTTGTTTCTTCTGTGGCACTGGTTGAAATACTTTAGAGTTTATTAAAGTTATATTTTTAAGTGCTTTCATTGGTAGAGGTTGAGCTTTTGTACTTTTGCTGAATCGACTCTATATTGTCGATTTCAGACTGTATTTTATTGCCTGCTTCCCAACTAATTGTTGTGTTGGGGGCAAATAACAGTTTTAGGAGTTTGGCTTTTCTTTCCTTAAACCTTTTTTGTACTCCACTGCGCCTATTTTTAGGCATTGCTCATCACCTCTACTTACTCAGTATTTCCAGCCACTTTCTCTGTATCGCTTCCAGCCACTTTTTGTCGATGATGTTGTTAATCCATGGTAATCTTCTCTGTATCGTTCCAATTTTAGTATATGTTCTGCCGATGATTGTTGTTTCTGCTGCCGCTGCTGCACCTCCAGTTGTAGTTGTTTTCAAAATATTAATTTTTTTTTTCACTGTATATTTGATTTTCTCTTTTCGTGTTTGCTTTTAGATTTTAATGCACTGTTACATAGTTTTTGTTGTTTTAGTTGTATATATTTTTTTTTTTTACACGAGTTCACTCCTCTTTTTCAACATGTTCGTGACACTTGTCACGGTCGCCATGTTAAGTTAAATGTTTTTACAATAATAACGAGAAAGAAGGGCTATCTTCGGCATGCCGAAGATCTAATACCGTTGCAGACCCAACCTTTTAATGCCGAGAAAATGGTTAAGGCCGAGTTTGGTCAAGGTATATTGATAAACAAAAAAAAGGCTTTTAATCAAAAACCGATGTAAATAAGATTTAGCAAAAATGAAGGAAGCATAGTGAAATCTTTAAATGCCGTGTTTAATCGCAAAATCATGAAAAACAAAAAATTCTCCATACAAAAACTTAATAATATGATATAGTGGTCCGATCTTAATAGGATTTTGCATATATATGAGGAGCATAGTAAAACTAATAAATGCCGAGTTTGGTCAAGATATCTTGAAAAACAAAATGTTTTTCCATACAAAAACTTAATTTTCGACCGATCGTTCCTATGGCAGCTATATGATATAGTGGTCCGATCTTAATAGGATTTTGCATATATGAGGAGCTTAGTAAAACTAATAAATGCCGAGTTTGGTCAAGATATCTTGACAAACAAAATGTTTTTTCATACAAAAACTTAATTTTCGACCGATCGTTCCTATGGCGGCTATATGACATAGTGGTCCGATCTTAATAGAATTTTGCATATATATGAGGAGCATAGTAAAACTAATAAATGCCGAGTTTGGTCAAGATATCTTGATAAACAAAATGTTTTTCATACAAAAACTTAATTTTCGACCGATCGTTCCTATGGCAGCTATATGATATAGTGGTCCGATCTTAATAGGATTTTGCACATATATGAGGAGCTTAGTAAAACTAATAAATGCCGAGTTTGGTCAAGATATCTTGACAAACAAAATGTTTTTTCATACAAAAACTTAATTTTCGACCGATCGTTCCTATGGCAGCTATATGATATAGTGGTCCGATCTTAATAGGATTTTGCATATATATGAGGAGCTTAGTAAAACTAATAAATGCCGAGTTTGGTCAAGATATCTTGACAAACAAAACGTTTTTTCATACAAAAACTTAATTTTCGACCGATCGTTCCTATGGCGGCTATATGATATAGTGGTCCGATCTTAATAAAATTTTGCATATATATGAGGAGCATAGTAAAACTAATAAATGTCGAGTTTGGTCAAGATATCTTGATAAACAAAAGGTTTTTTCATACAAAAACTTAATTTTCGACCGATCGTTCCTATGGCAGCTATATGATATAGTGGTCCGATCTTAATAGGATTTTGCACATATATGAGGAGCTTAGTAAAACTAATAAATGCCGAGTTTGGTCAAGATATCTTGACAAACAAAATGTTTTTTCATACAAAAACTTAATTTTCGACCGATCGTTCCTATGGCGGCTATATGATATAGTGGTCCGATCTTAATAGAATTTTGCATATATATGAGGAGCATAGTAAAATTAATAAATGTCGAGTTTGGTCAAGATATCTTGATAAACAAAAGGTTTTTTCATACAAATACTTAATTTTCGACCGATCGTTCCTATGGCAGCTATATGATATAGTGGTCCGATCTTAATAGGATTTTGCATATATATGAGGAGCATAGTAAAACTAATAAATGTCGAATTTGGTCAAGATATCTTGATAAACAAAAGGTTTTTTCATACAAAAACTTAATTTTCGACCGATCGTTCCTATGGCAGCTATATGATATAGTGGTCCGATCCAGCTGGTTTTGACATATGTGCTGCGTGCAACAGAAATAGGGACTTCTGCAAAGTTTCATTAAGATAGCTTTAAAACTGAGGGACTAGTTCGCATAGAAACAGACAGACGGACAGACGGACAGACGGACATGGCTATATCGACTCGGCTGTTGATGCTGATCAAGAATATATATACTTTATGGGGTCGGAGATACCTCCTTCTATGCGTTACACATTTCACGACAAAATTATAATACCCTCTGCAAGGGTATAAAAAGACGTCTTATTAGTTGCAAGCATGGTCGAGAGTATTCTCTCGGTTTTATTCAATTTTATATTTGGCTTATTACATACAATATTCTAAGTGAGCTCTGCCACTAAGAGCGTCGGCAGAGAGAGAGAGAGTTGCAGTACATATGTGCCTATGTAGTTATGTATATATACATCTATATGTACAGGTGGTACATGCTCAAGAACTGCTTACGCTAGCGATCTCACGCTGCGTCCAGTCCGCATAAGTGACGGATCCTATTACTGCACTTACGTATATTTATGATTGTATAAACATAGCAACAAAGTGTCGTTATGTTAAGAGTTTTTACTCTTACTTTTAAGTTGGGCATATGACCACTTGTTATATTGTATATCCTACAATACATACTACACTTGACTGCGAGGAGCATTTTATTAAGAATTTCCAAAGGTTGCCAAGAGAAGTATATTCCGTGCGACTCCCTCTCAAACTCACTCTGGATCAATTAGGTGAATCTTATCAACAGGCATTTCGCAGATTTATATCGCTCGAGAGAAAGTTGCATCGTCATCCCAACCTTAAATCCCAGTATTGCGCGTTCATTCAAGAGTATATGGATCTCGGACATATGCCGATTGTCCCTGCAGAGTCGTTACGTTTATGCAAATATTTTCTCCCTCATCATTGCGTGCTGAAGGAACAAAGCACGAGCACCAAGCTTCGTGTCGTGTTTGATGGTTCAGCTGTCACCGGCACTGGATGTTCGCTGAATGAAGTGTTGATGGCTGGGCCCATCATACAACCGAAGCTGTTTAACATTTTGATGAGATTTCGCACGTTCCCTATTGCCCTTACTGGAGACATTGGCAAGATGTATCGCTGTGTCAGAGTTACGGTCCCAGATAACTACCTACAATGCATCCTGTGGCGATATTCTACTGATTCTGAAATAAGTGTCTTCAAGTTGGACACAGTAACTTATGGCAGAAAACCAGCTTCCATTCTTTCTGTTCAAGCAATGCAGCAATTGGCAGTCGACGAGCAGCATTCAGTTCCAATTGGTGCCAAAATTCTTCGACGAGATTTCTACGTAGATGACTTTATATTTGGCGGTGCCTCGGTCCAACAGGCGATCGATAACTACCTACAATGCATCCTGTGGCGATATTCTACTGATTCTGAAATAAGTGTCTTCAAGTTGGACACAGTAACTTATGGCAGAAAACCAGCTTCCATTCTTTCTGTTCAAGCAATGCAGCAATTGGCAGTCGACGAGCAGCATTCAGTTCCAATTGGTGCCAAAATTCTTCGACGAGATTTCTACGTAGATGACTTTATATTTGGCGGTGCCTCGGTCCAACAGGCGATCGACGTATTAAATCAAACAAAGGGCATCCTCTCTAAAGGTTGCTTTGAACTCAGAAAATGGTGCTCGACTCACTCTGCAGTGCTAAAAGGTGTTCCGGACAAGGATAAGGACTCGTTTTTAAAATTTAGCGATGGAAGCGACATTACCAAAACTTTGGGCCATGCATGGGATCCTTCAACTGATAAATTAATGTTTTCTCTCACGCCTGCCAATCAGATACTTAAACCTATAGCTCATTTTTACGATCCACTAGGATTAATTGGACCAGTCATCGTTAGGGCCAAAATCTTTATGCAGCTTCCTTAAAAACTTGGATTGGGATGAGAGTCTTCCAACTTCTCTAAATACTGCCTGGCAGGAGCTTTGCCAAACTTTCAGCAATGTCCAATTATCAACCTTCCCCGGTTGGTTTGCAATACAATGTGCGATGTAGATGTTCACGGTTTCTGTGACGCCAGCATTATCGCGTACGGAGCTTGAATTTATGTGGTTTCAAAGGGACATCATTCGAGTTCACGCCTCTTTTGCTCTAAATCACGAGTGGCTCCACTTAAAACTCTTACGGTACCAAAACTCGAGCTTTTTGGCGCACTTTTGTTAGCCCAATTGATGCAGGAAGTAGCTGAAATGAAATTAATACCGGTACATTCCATTGCTGATCAGATTCATCAATATGTCTATCATGGATCCGAGATGAATCGTCGAAGTTCAACGTATTCGTTGCAAATCGGATTGCCACCATCCAGGAGCTCACAGCGGGCTTCCAGTGGCATTATGTTCCAACAGCCAGTAATCCAGCTGACATTCTCTCCAGAGGGGCCACTCCCGACAAGTTTATACAGTCAAAACTTTGGTGGTCCATGTGGCCTGCGACTTGTCTTCTTGAAAAACCAATACTGGAGTTACGCAAAAGAGTGTTGCTCATCACAGATCCTGCAGATGATGCCTTATTAAGGTGCAAATATGTGAATTCCTTTTCTGCTATTCAACGTGTATTTGCCTATGTGTACAAGTTTATCCATCGTATTCGGCGCCCCGGACTTTTGATCTCCGACATACGTTTTGGATCGTTCATACTTTTACGTAACGTTCAAAAGGCTTCTCTTTGGGATGATATAAAGAACCTGCAATCAAAGGGCGTGGTCACTCGTTCCAGTATACTCTCATCATTATTGCCCTTTTAGGATGAATTTGGTATTCTTCGAGTTGGTGGGTGCCTCGAAAAGTCAACCCTTCCTTATGAGGCCCATCATCCTATTATACTGCCTAGACAACATCCAGTCACCATCGCCATTACCACTCACTTTCATGAGCGGAATCTATATGCTGGACCACGAGCTTTGTTGGGAGCAATTCGTCTGCAATATTGGCCGATTGGTGGCCGCAAAACAGTTTCCAGCATAGCAAACAAATGCATCAGATGTTTCCGGAACAAGCCCCGCTTGATGGAGCACGTAATGGCTAATCTCCCAAAGGGGCGATTTGTTGAAACTCGAGCGTTTGCTAAAGCAGGTGTGGACTTTTGCGGACCATTCTTCTACAAGCCTGACACTCGAAACAAAGCTCCTATAAAATGCTACATCAGCGTATTTATTTGCTTCGCCACGAAAGACGTTTGGAGTTGGTCAAGGACCTATCTACGTGTGCATTTCTCAATGCTCTAAAGCGCTTTATATGCACTCGTGGCAAGCCACGTCAGATTTGGTCTGACAATGCCACCAACTTTGTCGGCGCCAAAAATGAGCTGTTGGAGCTAAAAAATCTCTTCCTCAGTAGCTGTCATCAAGAGGCTGTGCTCCAGTTTTGTTTGGCGGACACAATTGACTGGCGCTTCATTCCACCGCGCTCCCCTCACTTTGGTGGCCTTTGGGAGGCGGCGGTAAAAACGGCAAAGCATCACTTCTATCGGGTTGTGGGATCAACTGTTCTAGGATTCAAAGAGCTTCGTAACCTTGTGTGCCATATAACGGTAGTCATTAATTCTAGACCCCTGCTTCCCATTTCAAAAAATCCAGAAGACCTTGATGTTCTCACCCCAGCTCATTTTTTGGTTGGTGGCCCACAATCCACGTTCACAGAACCAGATATGACACGGCTCAATTTCAATCGTCTGGACAGCTGGCAGCGAGTGTCCTACATGCACCAAGTCTTTTGGTCTCGCTGGCGAGAAGAATATTTAAATCTTCTGCAACAGCGTTCCAAATGGCGGACTCCCAAGCCTGGTGTGGCTCTCAACAACATCGTTCTTGTCAAAGACGAGAACTTACCTCCTTTGAAATGGCCACTAGCTAGAGTGGTTGAGTTGGTCAAAGGAACTGATGACATCACACGCGTTGCAGTTCTCAACACAGCTAATGGAATCATAAAACGAGCAACTAATAAGCTGTGTCTGCTTCCCCTTATCGATCCTGTTGAAGCTCAATCGTTCAACGGGGGGAGTATGTTCGGTCCAGCAGCTTATAATTGAATTAATATTATGTTTGCATAACATTTCAATTACATCTTGCCCTGCAAGGCAAGCATTGTCACTGTTTTGTTTTGTTTGGCGCTTCTCGCATGTCATAAAATAACTCAATATTATTTGGTGTTAACTATCCAGCGCTTATCGCTTTGCGCACATCGTAGTTTCTGTTATCGCGCTCTTTCACCTTTTGCACTTTGTCTTAAGCGGCTAGCGCATCAATGCTAGCGACGCCGCAACTCACTCTCGTCTATTACGTTCGCTATATCGGAACTCTTATTTATCGCTTAGTTAAACATTGCAATTGTTCGCATACTTCGCATAATCAATACGCTCGCTATAAGAATATAAACAAACCAATTGTTTCATGAATCTATAAGAAAAAGCGGCATTTTCATAACTGTCCAAATTTCACGCTATTAAGTGCTAATAAAAAAGCATTGTTAGCCCAACAATAATAATAATATTAATAACATTAATTTTAATATTAATAACAATAAGAATAATTATAATTATAATTATAATAATAATAATAATAATAATAATAATAATAATAATAATAATAATAATAATAATAATAATAATAATACGAGAAAGAAGCTATTAAGTGCTAATAAAAAGCTTGTTAGCCCAACAATAATAATAATATTAATAACATTAATTTTAATATTAATAACAATAAGAATAATTATAATTATAATTATAATAATAATAATAATAATAATAATAATAATAATAATAATAATAATAATAATAATAATAATAATAATAATAATAATAATAATAATAATAACGAGAAAGAAGGGCTATCTTCGGCACGCCGAAGATTTAATACCCTTGCAGACCGAAGCTTTTCTATTAAGTGCGAATTTAAGCTTTTGGTCTGGCTTCCGTCCATGTCCATGTCAAAAAAAAACAAAATGTTTTTTCATACAAAAACTTAGTTTTCGACCGATCGTTCCTATGGCGGCTATTTGACATAGTGGTCCGATCTTAATAGAATTTTGCATATATATGAGGAGCATAGAAAAACTAATATATGTCGAGTTTGGTCAAGATATCTTGATAAACAAAATGTTTTTTCATACAAAAACTTAATTTTCGACCGATCGTTCCTATGGCAGCTATATGATATAGTGGTCCGATTTTAATAGGATTTTGCATATATATGAGGAGCTTAGTAAAACTAATAAATGCGGAGTTTGGTCAAGATATCTTGACAAACAAAATGTTTTTTCATACAAAAACTTAATTTTCGACCGATCGTTCCTATGGCGGCTATATGATATAGTGGTCCGATCTTAATAGAATTTTTCATATATTTGAGGAGCATAGCAAAACTAATAAATGTCGAGTTTGGTCAAGATATCTTGATAAACAAAAGATTTTTTCATACAAAAACTTAATTTTCGACCGATCGTTCCTATGGCAGCTATATGATATAGTGGTCCGATCCAGCTGGTTTTGACATATGTGCTGCGTGCAACAGAAATAGGGACTTCTGCAAAGTTTCATTAAGATAGCTTTAAAACTGAGGGACTAGTTCGCATAGAAACAGACAGACGGACAGACGGACAGACGGACATGGCTATATCGACTCGGCTGTTGATGCTGATCAAGAATATATATACTTTATGGGGTCGGAGATGTCTCCTTCTATGCGTTACACATTTCACGACAAAATTATAATACCCTCTGCAAGGGTATAATAATAATAATAATAATAATAACGAGAAAGAAGGGCTATCTTCGGCATGCCGAAGATCTAATACCCTTGCAGACCCAACCTTTTAATGCCGAGAAAATGGTTAAGGCCGAGTTTGGTCAAGGTATATTGATAAACAAAAAAAGGCTTTTAATCAAAAACCGATGTAAATAAGATTTAGCAAAAATGAAGGAAGCATAGTGAAATCTTTAAATGCCGTGTTTAATCGCAAAATCATGAAAAACAAAAAATTCTCCATACAAAAACTTAATAATATGATATAGTGGTCCGATCTTAATAGGATTTTGCATATATATGAGGAGCATAGTAAAACTAATAAATGCCGAGTTTGGTTAAGATATCTTGAAAAACAAAATGTTTTTTCATACAAAAACTTAATTTTCGATCGATCGTTCCTATGGCAGCTATATGATATAGTGGTCCGATCTTAATAGGATTTTGCATATATATGAGGAGCTTAGTAAAACTAATAAATGCCGAGTTTGGTCAAGATATCTTGACAAACTAAATATTTTTTCATACAAAAACTTAATTTTCGACCGATCGTTCCTATGGCGGCTATATGATATAGTGGTCCGATCTTAATAGAATTTTGCATATATATGAGGAGCATAGTATAACTAATAAATGTCGAGTTTGGTCAAGATATCTTGATAAACAAAAGGTTTTTTCATACAAAAACTTAATTTTCGACCGATCGTTCCTATGGCGGCTATATGATATAGTGGTCCGATCTTAATAGAATTTTGCATATATATGAGGAGCATAGTAAAACTCATAAATATCGAGTTTGGTCAAGATATCTTGATAAACAAAAGGTTTTTTCATACAAAAACTTAATTTTCGACCGATCGTTCCTATGGCGGCTATATGATATAGTGGTCCGATCTTAATAGAATTTTGCATATATATGAGGAGCATAGTAAAACTAATAAATGTCGAGTTTGGTCAAGATATCTTGATAAACAAAAGGTTTTTTCATACAAAAACTTAATTTTCGATCGATCGTTCCTATGGCAGCTATATGATATAGTGGTCCGATCTTAATAGGATTTTGCATATATATGAGGAGCTTAGTAAAACTATTAAATGCCGAGTTTGGTCAAGATATCTTGACAAACAAAATGTTTTTTCATACAAAAACTTAATTTTCGACCGATCGTTCCTATGGCGGCTATATGACATAGTGGTCCGATCTTAATAGAATTTTGCATATATATGAGGAGCATAGTAAAACTAATAAATGTCGAGTTTGGTCAAGATATCTTGATAAACAAAAGGTTTTTTCATACAAAAACTTAATTTTCGACCGATCGTTCCTATGGCAGCAATATGATATAGTGGTCCGATCTTAATAGGATTTTGCATATATATGAGGAGGTTAGTAAAACTAATAAATGCCGAGTTTGGTCAAGATATCTTGACAAACAAAATGTTTTTTCATACAAAAACTTAATTTTCGACCGATCGTTCCTATGGCGGCTATATGATATAGTGGTCCGATCTTAATAGAATTTTGCATATATATGAGGAGCATAGTAAAACTAATAAATGTCGAGTTTGGTCAAGATATCTTGATAAACAAAAGGTTTTTTCATACAAAAACTTAATTTTCGACCGATCGTTCCTATGGCGGCTATATGATATAGTGGTCCGATCTTAATAGAATTTTGCATATATATGAGGAGCATAGTAAAACTAATAAATGTCGAGTTTGGTCAAGATATCTTGATAAACAAAAGGTTTTTTCATACAAAAACTTAATTTTCGACCGATCGTTCCTATGGCGGCTATATGATATAGTGGTCCGATCTTAATAGAATTTTGCATATATATGAGGAGCATAGTAAAACTAATAAATGTCGAGTTTGGTCAAGATATCTTGACAAACAAAATGTTTTTTCATACAAAAACTTAATTTTCGACCGATCGTTCCTATGGCGGCTATATGACATAGTGGTCCGATCTTAATAGAATTTTGCATATATAGAGGAGGTTAGTAAAACTAATAAATGCCGAGTTTGGTCAAGATATCTTGACAAACAAAATGTTTTTTTCATACAAAAACTTAATTTTCGATCGATCGTTCCTATGGCAGCTATATGATATAGTGGTCCGATCTTAATAGGATTTTGCATATATATGAGGAGCTTAGTAAAACTATTAAATGCCGAGTTTGGTCAAGATATCTTGACAAACAAAATGTTTTTTCATACAAAAACTTAATTTTCGACCGATCGTTCCTATGGCGGCTATATGACATAGTGGTCCGATCTTAATAGAATTTTGCATATATATGAGGAGCATAGTAAAACTAATAAATGTCGAGTTTGGTCAAGATATCTTGATAAACAAAAGGTTTTTTCATACAAAAACTTAATTTTCGACCCATCGTTCCTATGGCAGCAATATGATATAGTGGTCCGATCTTAATAGGATTTTGCATATATATGAGGAGGTTAGTAAAACTAATAAATGCCGAGTTTGGTCAAGATATCTTGACAAACAAAATGTTTTTTCATACAAAAACTTAATTTTCGACCGATCGTTCCTATGGCGGCTATATGATATAGTGGTCCGATCTTAATAGAATTTTGCATATATATGAGGAGCATAGTAAAACTAATAAATGTCGAGTTTGGTCAAGATATCTTGATAAACAAAAGGTTTTTTCATACAAAAACTTAATTTTCGACCGATCGTTCCTATGGCGGCTATATGATATAGTGGTCCGATCTTAATAGAATTCTGCATATATATGAGGAGCATAGTAAAACTAATAAATGTCGAGTTTGGTCAAGATATCTTGATAAACAAAAGGTTTTTTCATACAAAAACTTAATTTTCGACCGATCGTTCCTATGGCGGCTATATGATATAGTGGTCCGATCTTAATAAAATTTTGCATATATATGAAGGAGACATAGTAAAACTAATAAATGTCGAGTTTGGTCAAGATATCTTGACAAACAAAATGTTTTTTCATACAAAAACTTAATTTTCGACCGATCGTTCCTATGGCGGCTATATGATATAGTGGTCCGATCTTAATAGAATTTTGCATATATATGAGGAGCATAGTAAAACTAATAAATGTCGAGTTTGGTCAAGATATCTTGATAAACAAAAGGTTTTTTCATACAAAAACTTAATTTTCGACCGATCGTTCCTATGGCAGCTATATGATATAGTGGTCCGATCCAGCTGGTTTTGACATATGTGCTGCGTGCAACAGAAATAGGGACTTCTGCAAAGTTTCATTAAGATAGCTTTAAAACTGAGGGACTAGTTCGCATAGAAACAGACAGACGGACAGACGGACAGACGGACATGGCTATATCGACTCGGCTGTTGATGCTGATCAAGAATATATATACTTTATGGGGTCGGAGATGTCTCCTTCTATGCGTTACACATTTCACGACAAAATTATAATACCCTCTGCAAGGGTATAATAAATGCCGAGTTTGGTTAATATCTTGAAAAACAAAATATTTCATAAAAATAATTTTCGATCATACCCTTGCAGAGGGTGGGGTTTTTATGATATGGTGGTCCGATCTTAATAATTTTGTCGTGATAATGGGCTTAGTAAAGCATTGAAGCGAGACATGGTCCAAAGATATCTTGAAAACAAAATGTTTTTGATACAACATCAATTTTCGACCGAGTCGTTCCTATGGCCTATGACCTAGTGGCCGTCTTAAAAAAATTTTGTCTTTATGAACTAGTCAAACCTAATAAATGTCGAGTTTGGTCAAGCTATCTTAATGAAACCTTGCAGAAGTCCCTATGGCAGCATTGTCTG
>JAEIGF010000331.1:112500-267500 GCA_018903485.1 Drosophila littoralis | reverse complement strand
AGTATGATAATCAATACAGCAATAAGCTGTATGAAAAGAATGCTTAACATATCGGACACAATATACCACGAAGAAACTATACATGAAATTAAAAAACTATTAACGAAAAATTACTTCCCAAAAAGTGTAATTAAAACATTATTAACGAGAAAGAAAGGCTATCTTCGGCACGCCGAAGATCTAATACCCTTGCAGACCCAACCTAGGTTTTTAATCAAGATATCTTGACCAAACTCGGCATTAACTATTTTCCCTGTGCTTCTTAGATACGGGCAAAGCACTATGAGCATTATGAAAAGGTTGGGTTTCGTCAGTTTTGATTTTGTTGTGCCTATGTACACACTTGTAGAAGTAGTTTTGTAGAAGTAGGAGTTCTTTTATTTAAGTGGAGCAGCGAAGGTTCTGCTTCCACTTCTCAAGAGTTTCTGATTTTACAAATATATCTTAGGAGCTAAGGAAGGCTAAGTCTCGCAGCTGCGCTGCCAACAGCGGAGCGGCAGCGGAGAGAGGTTATGTATTCTTAGGTATATAGCTATGCTCGCTTAGGCTGGAGCGCGAGGGTATATGCACATACACTTGAGTTCATGTCCACGCGAGGTCTGCATGTGACAATTATGCTGACACTTGGACTTTCCGTTAGCCGACCAAAGTATATAGACCGGCTCGGTTCTGTTTGTTTATACATATGCAACAATGTATGGAGTACAGTGTGCATTCGATATATATGCATATTACATCTCCCTCCTTACAGGGACCTGTGCATTTATAATAAAATTTATGTCCTACTTCGTTTTTAAGCAAAACTTGAGTTTAGAGTTGAATATCACTAACTTTCCTATCATACAATTCCTTATTTTTAGTTTTATTATTATTTTTATTATTTTTATATTATTTTATTATTCTAGCTCTGTTATAAGCTATTTCTAACCTATACTTTGATTCCTTAGCGTAGTCATCTACATTGTAGAGTGGTTCTATTCTATCTATGCTATTAAAATGTATTGGTAAGTTCGTTGCTTTACCGAATTCTAGCTCATATGGACAGTAATCATGTGTCATAGAGGGTGTCGTATTGAAACAGTATACGAAATATTGGAGCCATACGTCCCAATCAGTTTTATCTACTGAAATGTAGGATCGAATGAGTTCATTAAATGATCTATGGCTTCTTTCGACTGTTCCAACTGTTTGGTGTGGTAATTTATTCGTTGCCATTGTTCGATTTTGGTAGTGGATCTATTGTATCCACAATTACCCTATCGAAAGCCATTTGTGGGGTTTCAGTTATAGTTAATGGGGTTTTGGTATGTTTAGTAGTTTTAGACTTTTGGCATTTGGGACATTTTCTTATGTACTCTTTTATGTCTCTGGACCTTGGCCAAGGTTTTTGTGATGCCTTAATGACCTCCTTAAATTGGGTCGTCATGGTAAACAGTATTGCTTCTTTCTCTTTTTCATTATTTAAGTAGCTTGAGTAGCGCTACTCTTAGAGATTGTAATATTTTATTGGCCATTATTTTAAAAGATTCTATTGAGATAGATCTTTTCGCTCGGTGCCACTTTGAGTTGGCTGATATTAAGTATACCGGCTTCCTTTTCAAGCCTTTGGAAGAACTGACCTAAGTCGAGAATTCCATTGGTGTAAATATAGCTAACGTCAATTCTTGCTATAACTTTTTTGCCATGCTTTAGTAAGCATATCGAATCTGTTATTTGCAAGGTCACTATATTTCGTACCTCATCATTTACAATGACTTCGTATACGTTGGGCTTAGAAGCTTTATTTAGAGTTTGCCTTGGCAAATCTAATTGCTTTTGTTCTTTTCCTGCGCAGGAATTTTTCTGTTTACTTTGATTTCTGGTAGTGACTTTCAGAATTTTATTATCTCTTTGGATATGTTGTAGGTCCTTGATTGTTATTCTGGACAATGCGTCCGCGATATGGTTGTCTTTTCCCTTAAGATATTTCACAGTAAAATCATACTCTTCTAAATCTAATCTCATACGTAACAATTTTGAGCTTGGGTTAGTCATAGAAAATAATTAGGTTAGTGGCCTATGGTCGGTTTTAACTGTAAAGTATTTGCCATACATATATGTTCGAAAATGCTTAATTCCCCAATGAATAGCTGCTAATTCTTGTTCTGTTATGTTTTTGTTACTTTCACCTTTGGTAAACGATCTTGATGCATATGCTACGGGTAGTTAAGTTCCATTATAATCTTGAGTTAGAACAGCTCCACATGCTTGTTTGCTTGCGTCTGTTGTGATACAAATTCTTTATTGAAATCGGGATATTGTAGTAAAGTGGGTTTCATCAATTGAATTTTTAAATAGTCGAAGGCTTTTTGACATTGATCTGTCCATTCAAATTTAAAATTCGTTTTACATAATCTAGTTATATGACGTGAGTAATCGGAAAAGTTGTTTATAAATCGTCTGTAGTAATTGCAAAATGCAACAAATCTTCTGGCACTGTCTGCGTCTGTTGGGACTGGGTATTTTTCTATTACATCATATTTCTTGATGTCTGGTAAAATACCTTTATCGGTGCACTTGTGACCTAGGAAGGTTACTTCTTGTCTGAAGAATGAGCACTTTTCCGGGTGCAATTTGAGTTTGTGCTTCCTACTTAACTCAAAGACGTTTGCAAGGTTTTTAATCATATGCTTTTCTAAGCAACCGATGACAATTAGGTCATCCATATATAGGAATGCCTGTGAAGGTTCGATACCTGAAAATGCGATTGTCATCATTCTTTGAAAGGAATTTGGTGCTATTTTTAAACCATAGGGTAATCGCGTGAAGCGGAAGGAGCCATTGCTCCTGGAAAATGATGTTATATTTCTGGAGTTTTCTTCGAGTTCTATTTGGTGAAAACCTGACATTAAATCTAGACATGAAAAATATGTTGCTCTACCCAATTGATCAAGAATATCATCTATTCTTGGTAGTGGAAATTTATCAGATAAGATTTTTATGTTAATTTGGCGATCGTCAATTACTAATCGCCATCTTTTCGTATCGCAATTTGGTAATAATTTCTTCGGAACAATTAATAATGGACTGTTGTATTCAGAAACTGAAGGTTGTACTATATTATCTTTAATTAATTTTTCAACCTGTTTTTCTACGATTTCTTTTGACTGTGGGGAATTCTATAGTTCTTAATGTATACAGGTTCATCATCCTTCATCCTTATTTTTTGTTTGTAAAAATTATTTGTTGATATCGATTCGGTTTCTATTCCAAATATGTCCATGTATATTGTGCATAATTCATTAAGTATTGTTTTAAATTGGGTAGTGAAATTTTTATTCAATTTATTTAAGATGTCTGAATTGTTTTCATCTTTATTTGTTTTTACTATGTCGTAGTCATCTAATGGTTCAATTTTTAATTCGTTTAAGTGGATAAGTTCGATGGGTTGGTATAAATATATACCTGGTTGCTGCGCTTATCGCAATTTTTCGGACAACTTCGGACCTTGCTGGTAGAATTGTCAAATTGTTTTGAAGTGTATGATTTATTGGAATGTTTATTGGGTGATCGAGATTGTCGGGCCTTAGTATAAGCCAATCGTTTTCTGGTTCATGAAGTCGATGCCTATTATTCCATTACATGGAATTGGAAAATCTGATGTTACTAAGTGGAAATTATGTGGAATGGCATAGTTATTTGAAAGAAGTTCTATTGAAGTTATTCCTTTTGAGTTTATTGTTCCTTCACCAACACCTGATATTTGAGTAATGTTATGATGATCAATCTCATGAACTGAATCTGAATTTTCTTTTATTAATGAAATGTCTGCACCAGTATCAACTAATAATGTATATAATTTTTGAGTTTGTTCATTTTTAAGTGAAACAAAGAGATTGAAGTTAAGGTTAATAGTGTGAACTGTTTGTTTTACTGGGTTTTGTATCTTAAAGGTATTTATTGTTTTTCCGATGTGGTTTGTACTTGTCGGACATTATTGTTATTATTTCTGTTATTATTATTTTTATTATTGTTGTTAATGTTATTACCATTATTGGCTCCGCCACGGCTGTTTCCTCTATAATTTCCACGACCTCTATTATTATAGCTGGTCTGGTTATTATAATTTTGGTTGTGGCCGTTATTTGGGTTGTAGCCATTGTTTTGGTACAACCCAAACCGTTGTACTGACAGTTACCACGGCCATTTCCTCTACCACGAAAATTACCTCGGTAATTATTACCTCGATAAGTTTGTCCTCCTCGGGTGTAAAATATTGTATTTGCATTGCCTGTCATCTCAGTACTACATTGTATGTACTTTGTGATGGCTTCGTTCATTATTGTGAAATTTCCTGCCTCAAGAATTGTTTTGAGTTTTCCTTGTTCACAATTTTTAACCATTGTAGTAATGGCTTCATTTGTACTGAATTTATCAGCGTGTTCAGCCGATAAGCCCTCATCGATATATGAAGCTTCCAATAGCTTCCGAAAGTTATTGATTTCTGTCGTAAATTTTTCGGCAGTTTTGCCTTTCTGGTTGGTTTTTGCCAGTTTTGCCTTTATTACGTCGGATGTTTCACCGACTAGATCTTTAATTTTGTACCTTGTATAAGGTTGCGCCTACTATTTTTGACTTAATTACTTCAATAGCCAAGCGTTCAAATGGTCCTTTTGTCAAGTCAACCAATTTGAGTGCTGTGATGAATCTTAGGTTAAATTTTGGCCATTGAATTCGGGTATGGCATTTGATATGTCCTTTATGTATGCCCTTTGAGCAACTGGGTCTTCCATTATGTTTTCTTTTGCTTCTATTACGCTGGTACGTGTATCAAATTCTTTTTCGTCTTGTTTTTCCGGTAATGTTATTACTATTGTTGTTAAAATTCGAACGTAACTTGATCAATAATTTTGATATTCTTGACCAGTTCGTTTCATTTATTATTTTCCTATTTTCATGCACTAATATTCTTGCTTATTGTGGAGCATATAAGCTTTATACAGAATGTATGCGCACATAATAAAAACAATTATTGATAATAATATAATTGTTAATTTTGAATCAATATTTGTTGATTCGATTTTGTTAATGACATTGGCAGTGGAGTCCACTGATTTAGTATCTATTAACTCCATTTTGGGTGTATCATCTATATTATTGTCAAATTTACTTATTTTATTACTGTTCATATAAATTTATACTTTTTTTGATTACTTTTACAGTATTCTACCTATTTGTTCGTATAGCTTTACGGGCTATACTTCTAGTCAAGCAGAAAGTGTTCCGCACTACTTTACAGTTTATCTTATATATTTAATTTATAATTAATTTAATGATTCAGCTGCCATCACTTCTAGATGTATCAGTTCTCCTGCGCGTCAGCTGGTCGTCGCCGGTTTGGGTACGCTGACGCTCCATCGATTGTGCAAGTGGAGGTTTGCCTCTCGCGCTTGTTGTTTCTCAGCTGCAGATGTCCTGGGCATTTGGGAATTGTTATTGTCACCAAGAATTTATAATTTTGGGGCTCTGGGGCTTATTGCTTACAAATTGGGGTGTCTCTTGTTACATATGTGGTGCGCTTAGTTGCTAGGGCTTATGTGTAAGGGGTTGGCATTAGGTGCTGTGGACATATGTTATATATGCTGTATTAGGATACATGAGTGTGTGTATACTTATAGTATATGTTGTGGGTGTGGTACATGTCACTTCCCCATCCCTAAGAAATTAGCCTGTCCTCAGGCGGACATTTTCGGGTATAATGTTGGATTATTGCTAATTACAATATTATCGGTTTTATTTAAGTTGCTGTTGCTTATAATATTTTCATGTGATTGTATATTGATTGGTTCTACTATTTGTGGTTCTTTTTTTTGTTTCTTATATTTGACAATTATTCTTTGGGGTAATTCATTGATCTTATAGATAATATACAATATTATAGCGCTTATGATTATGCAAAGTGTTGTTACTGTTACAATCTGAAAGGTGTTGTACATTTTTGTATGATCTTTTACGATTTCTTTAGCTTGAATGTATGACAATGGTTCTAATTTGGTTACGTTATTGCTTACATAAATCGTTTGTGTATAATCTAGTAGTGTGCTTGTGATTATTATTTCATCTTGTTGGATTGAACAGTTTGACGCTTTTATAAGGCTGTTACCTTCTATTATTATTTCTCTATTAATGCAATTTTGACTCAAAAGTGTTTTGGGTAGGTTCCAAGTAATGAGCATATTAGGCTCGATGTAATTGATTTAACATTTTTTCTTGTTTTTGTATAACTACATTCGGTTGTGGCTTGATTCAAAATTCCTGTTATGCATTTATTTGTAATTAATTCTTTTGTATTTGCCGTGTAGGCTTGTTTATCTTGTATGAAGTATTTGTCATGGATGACTTCTGTTAATATATTATTATCAGTATCTGGATAAGGTAATATCTCAAAGATTGGCGTTTTGATTATCTCTCGTGGAATATGAGAGATGATTAAAATTTCGTTGGTGTCTGTTTTTAACCAAGTTGAGGTTTTGATATTTAATAATTTTTCTGAATTAACATGCTGTAGGGTGTCATGTTTTAGTAATTTCGGGTTAAAAATTCCCAGTCTAGTTAGTTGCATACCTAACTCTATGTCTTCTATGTATTCGGTGTATTCCTGGAGTTTAAATATAAGGAGTGATTTAAATTATTTATGGTTTCTATGCCTGTATTGACTGCTTTTATTACTCGATTTAGTTCGTTTGCTTGTACGCTATTTTCTGCTATATTATTCATTTTAGATTCCAATTCTTCTTTATCTTGTTGGTCTAATGTGCCGAATAGATATTTATAAATTGTGCCCATAAAGTTAGCAAGACCGCGTTTGCTGCGTTTTGCTATTCTTATTCCATTCATTTCTCTTTCTTTTAAATATTTTATCTGTGGGTATGTTTCGAATTCTTCAGCTTGTTTAATTATTTTGTTATAAGTTTGTTCTGTTTTAGTTATATTAACAGACAGATAGTGGTATTCGTAGTTTACGGGTAAATGTATTACTCCTGTCTTAAATGTTAAGTAACCGTTTTTAGATTGGGTTGGGTTGATTTCTAAGCTTTGGAGTTGGACTTCTCGGATGAAGGTGCTTATTAGGAAAAACAGTAAATATGCTGTCAGTTTAAGTTGGGTTCTCTTGGCCGTTTGATCTGGAATTATCGTATTTGCTTAGATTAATTTTCTTTTTCTTTTTAAATTTAGACTTGTAGTGTGTGATTT
The DNA here is from genome assembly GCA_018903485.1 of Drosophila littoralis. Classification (NCBI taxonomy): domain Eukaryota; kingdom Metazoa; phylum Arthropoda; class Insecta; order Diptera; family Drosophilidae; genus Drosophila; species Drosophila littoralis. The sequence continues at coordinate 260,267 of JAEIGF010000331.1, read as the reverse complement.
TTCTACCTCAATTAATTTCTTCGTAATGCTTATCGTCTATTTGTTTGAGGCTTCCCGTTTTCTTGAATGGGGTTGTAGTTTTAGATCTTACTAGGGGTGATTCTTTAAATCTAGTGTCTATTTCAAACTCTTGGCGTTTTTCGTTTAGATTTGTTATTTTATTACGTTTGTTTTCTTGGGTATTATATGCGGGTGTTCCGCCATATATGAAGATATCAATTGGTGTTCTACCAGTTGTATTATGTTTTGTCTTATGATTATACGTATAAAGTATTGTTTCAAATTTTGTTAATTTATTTTCCGGATCGGATTCGCTGTTAATTATTCTTAACTTTTCGTTAACTGTTTTGTGAAATCTCTCAATGTCAGAAATTCCATTTTTACTAGTAGCTATAGTTATTTGGACCTTTTCGGACTGTAACCATATTTGGAGTGCTGCGCACATGAATGCTGAATCTTTATCTGCTTTAATTTCTATTGGTTTACCCATTAGATTAAAAATTTGGAGTATTGCTCGTTTTGTTTCGAGCCAATCTCTGCTGTTTATCTCTATTAGTGCTGCGTATTTGGAGTAAATGTCTATGCAAGATAGAAACTGCCTATTGTCAATGATATAAAAATCCATGACATATTTTTCTCAGGGGTTTAACGTTTCTGGAGTCGTTTGAAAAGAAAGTTTAGTATTCCTATGTTCTGTTTTGGATATACTGCATATTTCGCATTCGTTTATGATGTTTTGTATCAACTTTTGATGGTCAGGGTAATAATATTTTTCTTTAAAAAGGGCTGGGGCCTTTTCTATACCTGGATGCAATAAGTCCTTATGACTTTTAAGGATGATTTCTTTGAAGTTTGCATAGGTTTGGACATCTTTAACTTGTTTAGTTGATTTCATCACTTTTGTTAAGTTATTTGGGTTGATTATTTCAACATAAGCTTTTTGGAAAATAATGAAGTCTGCTTCATTATGGAAGTAAATTACACTTTTCTTAGTGCATAGATATTCTTTTATCATTTCTTTCGCGTACTCATGGGTCTTTTCTTGATAAGAAATTTTAATTTTTATTTTATGAAAGTAGTGTATCGATTCTACTTTGTTAATATTAGCTTTTATGAACTCTAGTTGCCTGTTATAATAATTAATATGTCTTTCTGTGATAGGAATATGATTTTCGTTGTCTTCCTGTGCACTGTGTATTGTTGCGGCTACGCTGTCTGAAGTTTCGCCTAATAGATTTTCCTCTATTTTTCTGCTACATAATTTTCCTTACCGGGGACATATTTGATGTGGTAATCAAACTCATTTAACTTGATTTTCCACCTTTGTAGCTTCATATTTGGTTCTTTCATGTTATTTAGCCAAACTAGGGGCTTGTGATCGCTAAGGATCTCGAATTATCTACCGAATAGATAGGACCTGAAGTATTTGGTGGCCCAGACAATAGCTAAAAGTTCTTTTTCTATTGCCGAATAATTAATTTCGTGTTCATTTAATGTTCTGTCCGTCATTGGTTTTGCTATTTTCGCAAAATTTGGGATGAACTTTCGCTAAAATCCGCAAAGTCCTAAAAATGATTTGATTCCCTTCGTTGTTTTAGGAATAGGGAATTTTTGAATTGCCTCAATTTTGGCAGGGTTAGGTTTTATACCTTCAGTTGTTATTATGTGGTCTAGGAATTCAGCTTGTTTTTTCATGAATTCACATTTATCTAATTGCAATTTTAGATTGGCCTCCCTTAATTTCATGAATACCCTCCTCAATGACAATATATGTTCCTCCAATGAAGTGGAGTATACAATTATGTCGTCCATGTAGACAAGACAATCTGTGTAGATTAAATCTTCCAGAAGATTGTTCATGCAGCGTTGGAACGTTGCAGGTGCGTTTTTCAAGCCAAACGGCATTCGAGTGTACTCGTAATGTCCATTTTTAGTTGAAAAAGCTGTCTTATGAATTGAACTTTCGTCCATTTGGATTTGGTGAAAGCCCTTAGCGAGGTCAATGGTAGTGAAATACTGACATTTACAAAGTTTGTCTTGTATACTATCCATTGCTGGTATGGGATATTTGTCATCAATTGTGACTTCATTGAGGCTTCGATAGTCAATGACTATCCTAAATTTTTGTTTGCCGGATGCATCCCTCTTTTTGGGTATGATCCAAATTGGCGAACAGTAAGGGGATTTCGACTTGCGAATTATCCCTTGTTTGATCATATCTTTGATCTGGTTTTCGACTTCTTGGTCGAATGTTTGGTCATATTTGTATGGTTTTTTATAAACCGGATCTTCATGTTTGGTTTGGATAACATGTTTAACCGTGCTTGTGAAGGTCAAATTTTCACCTTCTCGGTATTGAATGTCACCAAATTCATGTAAGATTTTTGTTAGTTTACCTTTCTCTTCATCATTTAGATGATCTAGCCGGAATTCGTTGAACTCTGAGAGTTCGTTGTTGATGGCGAACACAAATTGTTCGACATCTGATGGGGGCGGAACGAGGTTCTCGATTTTTGACTCATTCGCTGGCAATTCGCTTTCCGAATTGTTTTGCATGGTAAATGTATATTCCATTATCCGTATGGTTTTATCTTTGTAGTCTATTAGAGCTTGAGTACTCTCTAGGAAGTCTCTTCCTAATAGCACATCATAATGTTGTGAAACATTATGTAAATAGAATTTCTGATGAGTGGGGCAAAGTTTGCTGGGTTTCAGCGAAATACTTTTATTTAGTATTATTGTACCATTAATTGTTTGAACTGCCAATTGGCAAGTTCTTATGGGGAAATTTAGGAAATTTTCTTTCATTAAGTTAATAGACGACCCCGTGTCTAACTATGATAAATGGGTTGGTTCTTCTTCGGTTTCTGACTCCGAGGCAGTTTGAAGAAAATTTTCGGATGTGTAAATTTTCATGTGACCACTACCGCTTTCGCGTTGCCTTTTTGTTGGCGGGCTGGGGGCGGATGGATGTTTTTGGGGATTTTGGTAATTGAGAGGGTTTTGGGCCCTGCCTTTGTTTAGATTTTGACTAAACTCTAAGTTTATCTGTGGACTACAGTCAACTTGGGATTTTGGTTTTGGTATAGTGTTACTATAGTTCTGTTGTTTTGTTGATTGATTATAATTTGGAGTTTTTCCATACTCACTGTTACGTCGATTTTTGTTAGAAGTAGCTGGATTGTTTTGATTGTTTGGGTTTTTATTTCTATCGGACAATACTAAATCATAGACGCCTTCTCTTTGAGATACCTGTTTTAATTTTGAAACTGTCGTTATATCATGACGAGCTAATGTCATGAATAACCTATCGGGCAACTTCCTCATAATAACGTCTTTAACTGTGTTATTTATCTGATTGTCCTCTAGTATTAACTTATTGGATATAACAAATGACTTATATTCTAGTTCTTCTACAAACTTACGAATACTTCCGGTGAATGGGGTATTGTAAATTCTTCTTAAGAGCTCTTCGCATGGCGTCTGCGTTTTTCAACTCTGAGTTGAGCGCCGACCTCAAATCGGTCCAGGTGTTGGTAGCGGATAGCTGCGTGACCCTCTGCGCGTCTCCTCCTATTTGCATTTCGATGGCTCCGAACAGGACGCTGTGTTGGCGAATATGCCTCGTTGGATATAACTGCATGATGAAGTCGATGCGTCTTATAAAAGCGCTTAGCTCCTCGGTGGCCCCATGAAATGTTGGCACTTGTCTAATTTGGCCTAGTGCTTGTGAAAGGTGTTGCTCGCTCAGTTGCAATACTGGCTCATTTGGTTGTGCCATGTTGATCACTTTTCACGTTTGTTGCTGTTATTGTTCTTGGTGTATTTCTTTTTTTTTGTTTAGGTATGGCGTTATTTCGCGCGCGTTACCAATGAGTGTGTCTTATAGGGATCAAAGGATGTGCAAGACCAAGGGCACACTCACTGTTGTGTTGTGAATAAAATTCACTACCCAGTAACTCTGATTGTCCAAAGGATCAATACTTAGTTGAGTACTAGATAATTGCAATGAAATTGCAATGTCGGGTTTTTGATTGACCTGGGATGTTGTAATCCGTGAACGGTCAATAGGCACTCGCAGTAAGTTTCGCGTGTGTCCTTTGCGGATACGATTTTCGAATGATTGTGCGTTCGCGTCGATCATCAGCGCCGAACACGATTTGCTTTTAAGGCCTGGGACAACGATTGTCCTTTAATGGTCTTATAACACTCGCGTATCCTACCGGCTGCGCTAATTACATAAGCCAATACGCGTTGTTAGAAAAAAAATATAACTTTATTTCAACAGGCGTGACTTATTGGAATTTACAATTTGTGCACGATGCAACTTGATGGTTTAACGTCCTCAGTAAAACTCAACTTCTAAAATCTTGTCAACGCTTAGCAAACCTCGGCTGAGGGCTCAAGATCATGAGCTCGCTTTCTTTAAACAATGCTCTCATTCTCTTAATGAGCCTTCTAAGAGCCTGAATTTGAGCTGCGTTGGCAATTTGGGCATTTGGTGGGAATAACGATTGTGGCGGATGTTTATGTCTAATGGTTTTCGATTTTATGATCGGTCCCACGCCAGAATTGTTATTGTCACCAAGAATTTATAATTTTGGGGCTCTGGGGTTTATTGCTTACAAATTGGGGTGTCTCATGTTACATATGTGGTGCTCTTAGTTGCTAGGGCTTATGTTGCTATATATGTTGTGGGTGTGGTACATATGTCACTATATATATTATATCGTAATCCATAATCATTGTATAGTATATAAGCATTGTACTAGTAATAAGTTAAGGGCAAGGAGCCAAGATTGAATTTAACCGCCGGCCGCCGCTGCAACCGAGCGTTGCTGATCGGTTGCTCAACACTGCCTTCGAGCAGTGAAGTTGAAGTCCGAGGCGAAGTTGCGAAAGTTCGCGGCGAGGTTGAGCAACCGAGGCAAGCGCATGGCTCGCTAGCGAGCGAGCCGGGACCTTGGAAATAACGATCATGGTGAGTAGACGTGCCGAAAAGGAGTGTGAGCAAAAAAACGTGAAGTGCACAGCGGAGCGCTAGGACTCCAAGACAGTGCGGCAGGGCCTTAGGCTAGGAAGTTCGTTAGGGTAGAATATAACAAAATTTGTGAATAAAGTGAATTAATTAACTGAAATGCAGTCTCGGGCGGTTATATTTGTGCTAAACATCGGAAATAGCCGATGTTCACCCTAACCTAGGGGGGACAGTGTAGTTGGTGCGTGGCCAAGGCCCGGTAGTGTAGTTGATGCGTGGCCAAGGCCCGATAGAGTAATTGGTGCGTGGTCAAGGCCCGGTAGTGCAGTTGGTGCGTGGCCAAGGCCCGATAGAGTAGTTGGTGCGTGGCCAAGGCCCGGTAGTGTAGCTGGTGCGTGGCCGAGGCCCGATAAAGTAGTTGGCGCGTGGCCGAGGCCCGATAGTGCAGTTGGTGCGTGGCCAAGGCCCGATAGTGTAGTTGGTACGTGGCCAAGGCCCGATAGCGTGGGTGGTACGAGGCTCCGGCCCGCTAGAATAGGTAGCACGAGGCTGCGGCCCGGTATGGTAGGTACGATAGTGGTACTGCGAGGCATACTTTGGTCGAAACATTCATTCCCCCCCCATAACATAATAAGTGCCCTGTGCGGCAAATAAATACATTCGAAACACATATAATTCTTTGAATTTCTCTGCGCACAAGCAGTGATAATTAATTAGTTGCAAAAAGGCTTGTAACTACACATTTTGGTGACCCCGACGTGATTTTATTTATCTCGTTCGTTTCGTTTCTGTTCGCATTTTATTTTATAATTTCATTGCGTATATTTGCAGCCCACAGTTGTGCGTTAGGTGCTGCGCGCCTCAACATAAATTGATAATTTTAAACAAGTCTCTCCATAACTGTACTTAACCGCACGCTTGTGCATATGCATACAGTTTGTCGTTGTACATAGACTCCGTAGCAAAATCGCCGTTAATCGTTGCGTTCTCTAACCAGCTATACGCTATCTCGCTGGAACGAACAGTTGTGCTCGCAATTTTATATTGTAGTTCGGCTGTTGATGAAGGTGCAAGTGCAAATGAAAATGAGGCGACATCAGCTAATCAAGTGGCGGTTGGAACACAGGCTGCAGTTCTTAAAGTAAAGATTAAGAATTTTAGTGATCGAGTAAAAAGATTGGCCTCTGAACTTGAACCCGCGCGACTTCGCGATGTTGATGACTACGAGCTGCAAGATTACATATGCATGGCATCTGACTTGCAGGCGAAATTTGAAACAATCTATGATAGTTTGTTGGATGTGAGTCAGGCCAGCATTGAAGAGGATATTCAGTCAAGTTTTGAGTCAACTATTAGGCGGCTACGAGTGTCCCTTCAACGCGAGCGCGGAAATCGAAGTAAGATCCACCAGATTCCATATTGTTCCACTTTCAATGATCCGTGCTCTACTTTTGTGTTTCCTAACCACTCTCGATTGCCTCAACTTAAATTGCCGGAGTTTAGTGGAGGCTACACAGAATGGTCTGACTTCTCGAATATGTTCACCACGGTCATTGAAAAGGATCCGTATTTGACCAACATTGAAAAACTTGAGCATCTACGGAATAGCGCTGGATACAATTCGCTCGTTGGAAATGTCAAACGCTAATTATGCTGCCGCTTTAGAACTACTTGATAAGCGTTTTAATAACAAACGTCTTGTTTTTCCGGCACATATTGCTGAAATTTTAGGTTTAAGAAAGGTGGATAAGGGTGCGACAACACAACTGCGTGAATTCTCAGATAAGGTGGAACAGTGTGGAACAGATCGCCGGTTGTATCATAGTACACACACTGCTGCAAAAACTAGATAGCGCCACGCAAGCTAGCTGGGAGGATGATGCGCCGTTGGACGTCATACCATCGTGTGAGCGGCTTACAGGCTTCATCGAGAAGCGTTGCCAAAGGCACGCCTGGCTCCCAGGTGAGCCAGAACAACAGTAGTAGAAGAACGCTTGTGGTGACTAAGAATGGAACAATTGCATGTGTGTTTTGTGAAGCCGCAGGCTACTTCATTTATAAATGTTTGCAATTCGTAAAATTATCGCCCTCGCTGCGCCTTCATGAAGCCAAACGGCTTGCGCTGTGCCTTAATTGCCTGCAAAGGGGGCATCAGCTGAGAGTCTGCGGCTCCAGCACTTGCAGAGTCTGTGGAAGCAAACATCATAGATTTTGGTAATTAAGAGGGTTTTGGGCCCTGCCTTTGTTTAGATTTTGACTAAACTAACTAAGTTTATCTGTGGACTACAGTCAACTTGGGATTTTGGTTTTGGTATAGTGTTACTATAGTTCTGTTGTTTTGTTGATTGATTATAATTTGGAGTTTTTCCATACTCACTGTTACGTCGATTTTTGTTAGAAGTAGCTGGATTGTTTTGATTGTTTGGGTTTTTATTTCTATCGGACAATACTAAATCATAGACGCCTTCTCTTTGAGATACCTGTTTTAATTTTGAAACTGTCGTTATATCATGACGAGCTAATGTCATGAATAACCTATCGGGCAACTTCCTCATAATAACGTCTTTAACGATGTTATTTATCTGATTGTCCTCTAGTATTAACTTATTGGATATAACAAATGACTTATATTCTAGTTCTTCTACAAACTTACGAATACTTCCGGTGAATGGGGTATTGTAAATTCTTCTTAAGAGCTCTTCGCATGGCGTCTGCGTTTTTCAACTCTGAGTTGAGCGCCGACCTCAAATCGGTCCAGGTGTTGATAGCGGATAGCTGCGTGACCCTCTGCGCGTCTCCTCCTATTTGCATTTCGATGGCTCCGAACAGGACGCTGTGTTGGCGAATATGCCTCGTTGGATATAACTGCATGATGAAGTCGATGCGTCTTATAAATGCGCTTAGCTCCTCGGTGGCCCCATGAAATGTTGGCACTTGTCTAATTTGGCCTAGTGCTTGTGAAAGGTGTTGCTCGCTTAGTTGCAATACTGGCTCATTTGGTTGTGCCATGTTGATCACTTTTCACGTTTGTTGCTGTTATTGTTCTTGGTGTATTTTTTTTTTTTTGTTTAGGTATGGCGTTATTTCGCGCGCGTTACCAATGAGTGTGTCTTACAGGGATCAAAGGATGTGCAAGACCAAGGGCACACTCACTGTTGTGTTGTGAATAAAATTCACTACCCAGTAACTCTGATTGTCCAAAGGATCAATACTTAGTTGAGTACTAGATAATTGCAATGAAATTGCAATGTCGGGTTTTTGATTGACCTGGGATGTTGTAATCCGTGAACGGTCAATAGGCACTCGCGGTATGTTTCGCGTGTGTCCTTTGCGGATACGATTTTCGAATGATTGTGCGTTCGCGTCGATCATCAGCGCCGAACACGAGTTGCTTTTAAGGCCTGGGACAACGATTGTCCTTTAATGGTCTTATATCACTCGCGTATCCTACCGGCTGCGCTAATTACATAAGCCAATACGCGTTGTTAGAAAAAAATATAACTTTATTTCAACAGGCGTGACTTATTGGAATTTACAATTTGTGCACGATGCAACTTGATGGTTTAACGTCCTCAGTAAAACTCAACTTCTAAAATCTTGTCAACGCTTAGCAAACCTCGGCTGAGGGCTCAAGATCATGAGCTCGCTCTCTTTAAACAATGCTCTCATTCTCTTTATGAGTTTCTGGAATATTCTAAGAGCCTGAATTTGAGCTGCGTTGGCAATTTGGGCATTTGGTGGGAATAACGATTGTGGCGGATGTTTATGTCTAATGGTTTTCGATTTTATGATCGGTCCCACGCCAGAATTGTTATTGTCACCAAGAATTTATAATTTTGGGGCTCTGGGGTTTATTGCTTACAAATTGGGGTGTCTCATGTTACATATGTGGTGCTCTTAGTTGCTAGGGCTTATGTTGCTATATATGTTGTGGGTGTGGTACATATGTCACTATATATATTATATCGTAATCCATAATCATTGTATAGTATATAAGCATTGTACTAGTAATAAGTTAAGGGCAAGGAGCCAAGATTGAATTTAACCGCCGGCCGCCGCTGCAACCGAGCGTTGCTGATCGGTTGCTCAACACTGCCTTCGAGCAGTGAAGTTGAAGTCCGAGGCGAAGTTGCGAAAGCTCGCGGCGAAGTTGAGCAACCGGGACTTTGGAAATAACGATCATGGTGAGTAGACGTGCCGAAAAGGAGTGTGAGCAAAAAAACGTGAAGTGTATAGCGGAGCGCTAGGGCTCCAAGACAGTGCGGCAGGGCCTTAAGCTAGGAAGTTCGTTAGGGTAGAATATAACAAAATTTGTGAATAAAGTGAATGCAGTCGCAATAATTAACTGAAATGCAGACCTTCGTAATCTCGAGCGGTTATATTTGTGGTAAGCATCGGAAATAGCCGATGTTCACCCTAACCTAGGGGGGACAGTGTAGTTGGTGCGTGGCCAAGGCCCGGTAGTGTACTTGATGCGTGGCCAAGGCCCAATAGAGTAGTTGGTGCGTGGTCAAGGCCCGGTAGTGCAGTTGGTGCGTGGCCAAGGCCCGATAGAGTAGTTGGCGCGTGGCCAAGGCCCGATAGAGTAGTTGGCGCGTGGCCGAGGCCCGATAGTGCAGTTGGTGCGTGGCCAAGGCCTGATAGTGTAGTTGGTACGTGGCCAAGGCCCGATAGCGTGGGTGGTACGAGGCTCCGGCCCGCTAGAATAGGTAGCACGAGGCTGCGGCCCGGTATGGTAGGTAGGATAGTGCGAGGCATACTTTGGTCGAAACATTCATCATAGATTTTGGTAATTAAGAGGGTTTTGGGCCCTGCCTTTGTTTAGATTTTGACTTAACTCTAAGTTTATCTGTGGACTACAGTCAACTTGGGATTTTGGTTTTGGTATAGTGTTACTATAGTTCTGTTGTTTTGTTGATTGATTATAATTTGGAGTTTTTCCACTCACTGTTACGTCGATTTTTGTTAGAAGTAGCTGGATTGTTTTGATTGTTTGGGTTTTTATTTCTATCGGACAATACTAAATCATAGACGCCTTCTCTTTGAGATACCTGTTTTAATTTTGAAACTGTCGTTATATCATGACGAGCTAATGTCATGAATAACCTATCGGGCAACTTCCTCATAATAACGTCTTTAACTGTGTTATTTAATGAGTTTGTATAAAGTGAATTAATTAACTGAAATGCAGTCTCGGGCGGTTATATTTGTGCTAAACATCGGAAATAGCCGATGTTCACCCTAACCTAGGGGGGACAGTGTAGTTGGTGCGTGGCCAAGGCCCGGTAGTGTAGTTGATGCGTGGCCAAGGCCCGATAGAGTAGTTGGTGCGTGGCCAAGGCCCGGTAGTGTAGCTGGTGCGTGGCCGAGGCCCGATAGAGTAGTTGGCGCGTGGCCGAGGCCCGATAGTGCAGTTGGTGCGTGGCCAAGGCCCGATAGTGTAGTTGGTACGTGGCCAAGGCCCGATAGCGTGGGTGGTACGAGGCTCCGGCCCGCTAGAATAGGTAGCACGAGGCTGCGGCCCGGTATGGTAGGTAGGAGGCATACTTTGGTCGAAACATTCATTCCCCCCCCCATAACATAATAAGTGCCCTGTGCGGCAAATAAATACATTCGAAACACATATAATTCTTTGAATTTCTCTGCGCACAAGCAGTGATAATTAATAATTGCAAAAAGGCTTGTAACTACACATTTTGGTGACCCCGACGTGATTTTATTTATCTCGTTCGTTTCGTTTCTGTTCGCATTTTATTTTATAATTTCATTGCGTATATTTGCAGCCCACAGTTGTGCGTTAGGTGCTGCGCGCCTAAACATAAATTGATAATTTTAAACAAGTCTCTCCATAACTGTACTTAACCGCACGCTTGTGCATATGCATACAGTTTGTCGTTGTACATAGACTCCGTAGCAAAATCGCCGTTAATCGTTGCGTTCTCTAACCAGCTATACTCTATCTCGCTGGAACGAACACTTGTGCGCGCAATTTTGTATTGTAGTTCGGCTGTGTGAACCTTGTTGTGCGCTACATTAATAATGTTTGATGAAGGTGCAAGTGCAAATGAAAATGAGGCGACATCAGCTAATCAAGTGGCGGTTGGAACACAGGCTGCAGTTCTTAAAGTAAAGATTAAGAATTTTAGTGATCGAGTAAAAAGATTGGCCTCTGAACTTGAACCCGCGCGACTTCGCGATGTTGATGACTACGAGCTGCAAGATTACATATGCATGGCATCTGACTTGAAATTGAAATTTGAAACAATCTATGATAGTTTGTTGGATGTGAGTCAGGCCAGCATTGAAGAGGATATTCAGTCAAGTTTTGAGTCAACTATTAGGCGGCTACGAGTGTCCCTTCAACGCGAGCGCGGAAATCGAAGTAAGATCCAGCAGATTCCACATTGTTCCACTTTCAATTCAGCCGCAGCCGATGATCCGCGCTCTACTTTTGTTTTTCCTAACCACTCTCGATTGCCTCAACTTAAATTGCCGGAGTTTAGTGGAGGCTACACAGAATGGTCTGACTTCTCGAATATGTTCACCACGGTCATTGATAAGGATCCGCATTTGACCAACATTGAAAAACTTCAGCATCTACGGAATAGCGCTGGATACAATTCGCTCGTTGGAAATGTCAAACGCTAATTATGCTGCCGCTTTAGAACTACTTGATAAGCGTTTTAATAACAAACGTCTTGTTTTTCCGGCACATATTGCTGAAATTTTGGGTTTAAGAAAGGTGGATAAGGGTGCGACAACACAACTGCGTGAATTCTCAGATAAGGTCAACTCTCATTTACGTTCGTTAAAATCGATGGGCAGTGTGGAACAGATCGCCGGTTGTATCATAGTACACACACTGCTGCAAAAACTAGATAGCGCCACGCAAGCTAACTGGGAGGATGATGCGCCGTTGGACGTCATACCATCATGTGAGCGGCTTACAGGCTTCATCGAGAAGCGTTGCCAAAGGCACGCCTGGCTCCCAGGTGGGCCAGAACAACAGTAGTAGAAGAACGCTTGTGGTGACTAAAAATGGAACAATTGCATGTGTATTTTGTGAAGCCGCAGGCTACTTCATTTATAAATGTTTGCAATTCGTAAAATTATCGCCCTCGCTGCGCCTTCATGAAGCCAAACGGCTTGCGCTGTGCCTTAATTGCCTGCAAAGGGGGCATCAGCTGAGAGTCTGCGGCTCCAGCACTTGCAGAGTCTGTGGAAGCAAACATCATAGATTTTGGTAATTAAGAGGGTTTTGGGCCCTGCCTTTGTTTAGATTTTGACTAAACTAACTAAGTTTATCTGTGGACTACAGTCAACTTGGGATTTTGGTTTTGGTATAGTGTTACTATAGTTCTGTTGTTTTGTTGATTGATTATAATTTGGAGTTTTTCCATACTCACTGTTACGTCGATTTTTGTTAGAAGTAGCTGGATTGTTTTGATTGTTTGGGTTTTTATTTCTATCGGACAATACTAAATCATAGACGCCTTCTCTTTGAGATACCTGTTTTAATTTTGAAACTGTCGTTATATCATGACGAGCTAATGTCATGAATAACCTATCGGGCAACTTCCTCATAATAACGTCTTTAACTGTGTTATTTAATGAGTTTGTATAAAGTGAATTAATTAACTGAAATGCAGTCTCGGGCGGTTATATTTGTGCTAAACATCGGAAATAGCCGATGTTCACCCTAACCTAGGGGGGACAGTGTAGTTGGTGCGTGGCCAAGGCCCGGTAGTGTAGTTGATGCGTGGCCAAGGCCCGATAGAGTAATTGGTGCGTGGTCAAGGCCCGGTAGTGCAGTTGGTGCGTGGCCAAGGCCCGATAGAGTAGTTGGTGCGTGGCCAAGGCCCGGTAGTGTAGCTGGTGCGTGGCCGAGGCCCGATAGAGTAGTTGGCGCGTGGCCGAGGCCCGATAGTGCAGTTGGTGCGTGGCCAAGGCCCGATAGTGTAGTTGGTACGTGGCCAAGGCCCGATAGCGTGGGTGGTACGAGGCTCCGGCCCGCTAGAATAGGTAGCACGAGGCTGCGGCCCGGTATGGTAGGTAGGAGGCATACTTTGGTCGAAACATTCATTCCCCCCCCCCATAACATAATAAGTGCCCTGTGCGGCAAATAAATACATTCGAAACACATATAATTCTTTGAATTTCTCTGCGCACAAGCAGTGATAATTAATAATTGCAAAAAGGCTTGTAACTACACATTTTGGTGACCCCGACGTGATTTTATTTATCTCGTTCGTTTCGTTTCTGTTCGCATTTTATTTTATAATTTCATTGCGTATATTTGCAGCCCACAGTTGTGCGTTAGGTGCTGCGCGCCTCAACATAAATTGATAATTTTAAACAAGTCTCTCCATAACTGTACTTAACCGCACGCTTGTGCATATGCATACAGTTTGTCGTTGTACATAGACTCCGTAGCAAAATCGCCGTTAATCGTTGCGTTCTCTAACCAGCTATACTCTATCTCGCTCGAACGAACACTTGTGCGCGCAATTTTGTATTGTAGTTCGGCTGTGTGAACCTTGTTGTGCGCTACATTAATAATGTTTGATGAAGGTGCAAGTGCAAATGAAAATGAGGCGACATCAGCTAATCAAGTGGCGGTTGGCACACAGGCTGCAGTTCTTAAAGTAAAGATTAAGAATTTTAGTGATCGAGTAAAAAGATTGGCCTCTGAACTTGAACCCGCGCGACTTCGCGATGTTGATGACTACGAGCTGCAAGATTACATATGCATGGCATCTGACTTGAAATTGAAATTTGAAACAATCTATGATAGTTTGTTGGATGTGAGTCAGGCCAGCATTGAAGAGGATATTCAGTCAAGTTTTGAGTCAACTATTAGGCGGCTACGAGTGTCCCTTCAACGCGAGCGCGGAAATCGAAGTAAGATCCAGCAGATTCCACATTGTTCCACTTTCAATTCAGCCGCAGCCGATGATCCGCGCTCTACTTTTGTTTTTCCTAACCACTCTCGATTGCCTCAACTTAAATTGCCGGAGTTTAGTGGAGGCTACACAGAATGGTCTGACTTCTCGAATATGTTCACCACGGTCATTGATAAGGATCCGCATTTGACCAACATTGAAAAACTTCAGCATCTACGGAATAGCGCTGGATACAATTCGCTCGTTGGAAATGTCAAACGCTAATTATGCTGCCGCTTTAGAACTACTTGATAAGCGTTTTAATAACAAACGTCTTGTTTTTCCGGCACATATTGCTGAAATTTTGGGTTTAAGAAAGGTGGATAAGGGTGCGACAACACAACTGCGTGAATTCTCAGATAAGGTCAACTCTCATTTACGTGCGTTAAAATCGATGGGCAGTGTGGAACAGATCGCCGGTTGTATCATAGTACACACACTGCTGCAAAAACTAGATAGCGCCACGCAAGCTAGCTGGGAGGATGATGCGCCGTTGGACGTCATACCATCGTGTGAGCGGCTTACAGGCTTCATCGAGAAGCGTTGCCAAAGGCACGCCTGGCTCCCAGGTGGGCCAGAACAACAGTAGTAGAAGAACGCTTGTGGTGACTAAAAATGGAACAATTGCATGTGTATTTTGTGAAGCCGCAGGCTACTTCATTTATAAATGTTTGCAATTCGTAAAATTATCGCCCTCGCTGCGCCTTCATGAAGCCAAACGGCTTGCGCTGTGCCTTAATTGCCTGCAAAGGGGGCATCAGCTGAGAGTCTGCGGCTCCAGCACTTGCAGAGTCTGTGGAAGCAAACATCATAGATTTTGGTAATTAAGAGGGTTTTGGGCCCTGCCTTTGTTTAGATTTTGACTAAACTAACTAAGTTTATCTGTGGACTACAGTCAACTTGGGATTTTGGTTTTGGTATAGTGTTACTATAGTTCTGTTGTTTTGTTGATTGATTATAATTTGGAGTTTTTCCATACTCACTGTTACGTCGATTTTTGTTAGAAGTAGCTGGATTGTTTTGATTGTTTGGGTTTTTATTTCTATCGGACAATACTAAATCATAGACGCCTTCTCTTTGAGATACCTGTTTTAATTTTGAAACTGTCGTTATATCATGACGAGCTAATGTCATGAATAACCTATCGGGCAACTTCCTCATAATAACGTCTTTAACTGTGTTATTTAATGCGTTTGTATACAACATAGTATTCATCTGATTGTCCAGGTGTTGGTAGCGGATAGCTGCGTGACCCTCTGCGCGTCTCCTCCTATTTGCATTTCGATGGCTCCGAACAGGACGCTGTGTTGGCGAATATGCCTCGTTGGATATAACTGCATGATGAAGTCGATGCGTCTTATAAAAGCGCTTAGCTCCTCGGTGGCCCCATGAAATGTTGGCACTTGTCTAATTTGGCCTAGTGCTTGTGAAAGGTGTTGCTCGCTCAGTTGCAATACTGGCTCATTTGGTTGTGCCATGTTGATCACTTTTCACGTTTGTTGCTGTTATTGTTCTTGGTGTATTTTTTTTTTTTTGTTTAGGTATGGCGTTATTTCGCGCGCGTTACCAATGAGTGTGTCTTACAGGGATCAAAGGATGTGCAAGACCAAGGGCACACTCACTGTTGTGTTGTGAATAAAATTCACTACCCAGTAACTCTGATTGTCCAAAGGATCAATACTTAGTTGAGTACTAGATAATTGCAATGAAATTGCAATGTCGGGTTTTTGATTGACCTGGGATGTTGTAATCCGTGAACGGTCAATAGGCACTCGCGGTAAGTTTCGCGTGTGTCCTTTGCGGATACGATTTTCGAATGATTGTGCGTTCGCGTCGATCATCAGCGCCGATCACGATTTGCTTTTAAGGCCTGGGACAACGATTGTCCTTTAATGGTCTTATATCACTCGCGTATCCTACCGGCTGCGCCAATTACATAAGCCAATACGCGTTGTTAGAAAAAAAATATAACTTTATTTCAACAGGCGTGACTTAGTGGAATTTACAATTTGTGCACGATGCAACAAACCTCGGCTGAGGGCTCAAGATCATGAGCTCGCTCTCTTTAAACAATGCTCTCATTCTCTTAATGAGTTTCTGGAATATTCTAAGAGCCTGAATTTGAGCTGCGTTGGCAATTTGGGCATTTGGTGGGAATAACGATTGTGGCGGATGTTTATGTCTAATGGCTTTCGATTTTATGATCGGTCCCACGCCAGAATTGTTATTGTCACCAAGAATTTATAATTTTGGGGCTCTGGGGTTTATTGCTCACAAATTGGGGTGTCTCATGTTACATATGTGGTGCTCTTAGTTGCTAGGGCTTATGTTGCTATATATGTTGTGGGTGTGGTACATATGTCACTATATATATTATATCGTAATCCATAATCATTGTATAGTATATAAGCATTGTACTAGTAATAAGTTAAGGGCAAGGAGCCAAGATTGAATTTAACCGCCGGCCGCCGCTGCAACCGAGCGTTGCTGATCGGTTGCTCAACACTGCCTTCGAGCAGTGAAGTTGAAGTCCGAGGCGAAGTTGCGAAAGCTCGCGGCGAAGTTGAGCAACCGGGACTTTGGAAATAACGATCATGGTGAGTAGACGTGCCGAAAAGGAGTGTGAGCAAAAAAACGTGAAGTGCATAGCGGAGCGCTAGGGCTCCAAGACAGTGCGGCAGGGCCTTAGGCTAGAAAGTTCGTTAGGGTAGAATATAACAAAATTTGTGAATAAAGTGAATTAATTAACTGAAATGCAGACCTTCGTAATCTCGGGCGGTTATATTTGTGCTAAACATCGGAAATAGCCGATGTTCACCCTAACCTAGGGGGTGCGTGGCCAAGGCCCGGTAGTGTAGTTGATGCGTGGCCAAGGCCCGATAGAGTAATTCGTGCGTGGTCAAGGCCCGGTAGTGCAGTTGGTGCGTGGCCAAGGCCCGATAGTGTAGTTGGTACGTGGCCAAGGCCCGATAGCGTGGGTGGTACGAGGCTCCGGCCCGCTAGAATAGGTAGCACGAGGCTGCGGCCCGGTATGGTAGGTAGGATAGTGGTAGTGCGAGGCATACTTTGGTCGAAACATTCATTCCCCCCCATAACATAATAAGTGCCCTGTGCGGCAAATAAATACATTCGAAACACATATAATTCTTTGAATTTCTCTGCGCCCAAGCAGTGATAATTAATTAGTTGCAAAAAGGCTTGTAACTACACATTTTGGTGACCCCGGCGTGATTTTATTTTACTCGTTCGTTTCGTTTCTGTTCGCATTTTATTTTATAATTTCATTGCGTATATTTGCAGCCCACAGTTGTGCGTTAGGTGCTGCGCGCCTCAACATAAATTGATAATTTTAAACAAGTCTCTCCATAACTGTACTTAACCGCACGCTTGTGCATATGCATACAGTTTGTCGTTGTACATAGACTCCGTAGCAAAATCGCCGTTAATCGTTGCGTTCTCTAACCAGCTATACTCTATCTCGCTCGAACGAACACTTGTGCGCGCAATTTTGTATTGTAGTTCGGCTGTGTGAACCTTGTTGTGCGCTACATTAATAATGTTTGATGAAGGTGCAAGTGCAAATGAAAATGAGGCGACATCAGCTAATCAAGTGGCGGTTGGAACACAGGCTGCAGTTCTTAAAGTAAAGATTAAGAATTTTAGTGATCGAGTAAAAAGATTGGCCTCTGAACTTGAACCCGCGCGACTTCGCGATGTTGATGACTACGAGCTGCAAGATTACATATGCATGGCATCTGACTTGCAGGCGAAATTTGAAACAATCTATGATAGTTTGTTGGATGTGAGTCAGGCCAGCATTGAAGAGGATATTCAGTCAAGTTTTGAGTCAACTATTAGGCGGCTACGAGTGTCCCTTCAACGCGAGCGCGGAAATCGAAGTAAGATCCAGCAGATTCCACATTGTTCCACTTTCAATTCAGCCGCAGCCGATGATCCGCGCTCTACTTTTGTTTTTCCTAACCACTCTCGATTGCCTCAACTTAAATTGCCGGAGTTTAGTGGAGGCTACACAGAATGGTCTGACTTCTCGAATATGTTCACCACGGTCATTGATAAGGATCCGCATTTGACCAACATTGAAAAACTTCAGCATCTACGGAATAGCGCTGGATACAATTCGCTCGTTGGAAATGTCAAACGCTAATTATGCTGCCGCTTTAGAACTACTTGATAAGCGTTTTAATAACAAACGTCTTGTTTTTCCGGCACATATTGCTGAAATTTTGGGTTTAAGAAAGGTGGATAAGGGTGCGACAACACAACTGCGTGAATTCTCAGATAAGGTCAACTCTCATTTACGTGCGTTAAAATCGATGGGCAGTGTGGAACAGATCGCCGGTTGTATCATAGTACACACACTGCTGCAAAAACTAGATAGCGCCACGCAAGCTAGCTGGGAGGATGATGCGCCGTTGGACGTCATACCATCATGTGAGCGGCTTACAGGCTTCATCGAGAAACGTTGCCAAAGGCACGCCTGGCTCCCAGGTGGGCCAGAACAACAGTAGTAGAAGAACGCTTGTGGTGACTAAGAATGGAACAATTGCATGTGTATTTTGTGAACCCGCAGGCTACTTCATTTATAAAAGTTTGCAATTCGTAAAATTATCGCCCTCGCTGCGCCTTCATGAAGCCAAACGGCTTGCGCTGTGCCTTAATTGCCTGCAAAGGGGGCATCAGCTGAGAGTCTGCGGCTCCAGCACTTGCAGAGTCTGTGGAAGCAAACATCATAGCCTGTTGCATCTTGGCAACCCAAGCAGTCACAGCGCTGCTTCTAGCTCACACAATGCCCAAGAAGCCGAAACTTATACCTCATCTCAAAACATCCTGGCGGCAACTTCATCGTCGACACTCCCCATCGACCAGTATCTTAAGCACGATGTTGTCCTACTTGCCACGGCCGTCATCAAGGTATATTAATAAACAAAAAAAAGGCTTTAAATCAAAAACCGATGTAAATAAGATTTAGCAAAAATGAAGGAAGCATAGTGAAATCTTTAAATGCCGTGTTTAATCGCAAAATCATGAAAAACAAAAAATTCTCCATACAAAAACTTAATAATATGATATAGTGGTCCGATCTTAATAGGATTTTGCATATATATGAGGAGCATAGTAAAACTAATAAATGCCGAGTTTGGTTAAGATATCTTGAAAAACAAAATGTTTTTTCATACAAAAACTTAATTTTCGACCGATCGTTCCTATGGCAGCTATATGATATAGTGGTCCGATCTTAATAGGATTTTGCATATATATGAGGAGCTTAGTAAAACTAATAAATGCCGAGTTTGGTCAAGATATCTTGACAAACAAAATGTTTTATCATACAAAAACTTAATTTTCGACCGATCGTTCCTATGGCGGCTATATGATATAGTAGTCCGATCTTAATAGAATTTTGCATATATAGAGGAGCATAGTAAAACTAATAAATGTCGAGTTTGGTCAAGATATCTTGATAAACAAAAGGTTTTTTCATACAAAAACTTAATTTTCGACCGATCGTTCCTATGGCAGCTATATGATATAGTGGTCCGATTTTAATAGGATTTTGCATATATATGAGGAGCTTAGTAAAACTAATAAATGCCGAGTTTGGTCAAGATATCTTGACAAACAAAATGTTTTATCATACAAAAACTTAATTTTCGACCGATCGTTCCTATGACGGCTATATGATATAGTGGTCCGATCTTAATAGAATTCTGCATATATATGAGGAGCATAGTAAAACTAATAAATGTCGAGTTTGGTCAAGATATCTTGATAAACAAAAGGTTTTTTCATACAAAAACTTAATTTTCGACCGATCGTTCCTATGGCAGCTATATGATATAGTGGTCAGATCTTAATAGGATTTTGCATATATATGAGGAGCTTAGTAAAACTAATAAATGCCGAGTTTGGTCAAGATATCTTGACAAACAAAATGTTTTTTCATACAAAAACTTAATTTTCGACTGATCGTTCCTATGGCGGCTATATGATATAGTGGTCCGATCTTAATAGAATTTTGCATATATATGAGGAGCATAGTAAAACTAATAAATGTCGAGTTTGGTCAAGATATCTTGATAAACAAAAGGTTTTTTCATACAAAAACTTAATTTTCGACCGATCGTTCCTATGGCAGCTATATGATATAGTGGTCCGATCTTAATAGGATTTTGCATATATATGAGGAGCTTAGTAAAACTAATAAATGCCGAGTTTGGTCAAGATATCTTGACAAACAAAATGTTTTTTCATACAAAAATTTAATTTTCGACCGATCGTTCCTATGGCGGCTATATGATATAGTAGTCCGATCTTAATAGAATTTTTCATATATATGAGGAGCATAGTAAAACTAATAAATGTCGAGTTTGGTCAAGATATCTTGATAAACAAAAGGTTTTTTCATACAAAAACTTAATTTTCGACCGATCGTTCCTATGGCAGCTATATGATATAGTGGTCCGATCTTAATAGGATTTTGCATATATATGAGGAGCTTAGTAAAACTAATAAATGCCGAGTTTGGTCAAGATATCTTGACAAACAAAATGTTTTTTCATACAAAAACTTAATTTTCGACCGATCGTTCCTATGGCGGCTATATGATATAGTGGTCCGATCTTAATAGAATTTTGCATATATATGAGGAGCATAGTAAAACTAATAAATGTCGAGTTTGGTCAAGATATCTTGATAAACAAAAGGTTTTTTCATACAATAACTTAATTTTCGACCGATCGTTCCTATGGCGGCTATATGATATAGTAGTCCGATCTTAATAGAATTTTGCATATATATGAGGAGCATAGTAAAACTAATAAATGTCGAGTTTGGTCAAGATATCTTGATAAACAAAAGATTTTTTCATACAAAAACTTAATTTTCGACCGATCGTTCCTATGGCAGCTATATGATATAGTGGTCCGATCTTAATAGGATTTTGCATATATATGAGGAGCTTAGTAAAACTAATAAATGCCGAGTTTGGTCAAGATATCTTGACAAACAAAAGGTTTTTTCATACAAAAACTTAATTTTCGACCGATCGTTCCTATGGCAGCTATATGATATAGTGGTCCGATCTTAATAGGATTTTGCATATATATGAGGAGCTTAGTAAAACTAATAAATGCCGAGTTTGGTCAAGATATCTTGACAAACAAAATGTTTTTTCATACAAAAACTTAATTTTCGACCGATCGTTCCTATGGCGGCTATATGATATAGTGGTCCGATCTTAATAGAATTTTGCATATATATGAGGAGCATAGTAAAACTAATAAATGTCGAGTTTGGTCAAGATATCTTGAAAAACAAAATGTTTTTTCATACAAAAACTTAATTTTCGACCGATCGTTCCTATGGCGGCTATATGATATTGTGGTCCGATCTTAATAGAATTTTGCATATATATGAGGAGCATAGTAAAACTAATAAATGTCGAGTTTGGTCAAGATATCTTGACAAACAAAATGTTTTTTCATACAAAAACTTAATTTTCGACCGATCGTTCCTATGGCAGCTATATGATATAGTGGTCCGATCCAGCTGGTTTTGACATATGTGCTGCGTGCAACAGAAATAGGGACTTCTGCAAAGTTTCATTAAGATAGCTTTAAAACTGAGGGACTAGTTCGCATAGAAACAGACAGGCGGACAGACGGACAGACGGACAGACGGACATGGCTATATCGACTCGGCTGTTGATGCTGATCAAGAATATATATACTTTATGGGGTCGGAGATGTCTCCTTCTATGAGTTACACAGTTCACGACAAAATTATAATACCCTCTGCAAGGGTATAAAAATCGCGCTGGCTCCTTGGTGCCCTGCCGTGCGTTGCTCGCAATTGCAAATCATCACCTCTCGTCTTGCTCATCAGCTCCAGCTGCGCAAATTCAAGTCCACAGCAGTCGTCTCTGGCATTGGTGATGCAGCGTTTTAGTCAGATGGCTTTTCGGTAAACATCAGTGTCCAATCTCGAGTGTCTGAGTACTCCACATGCATCTCGGCATTGATTGCACCATCCATCAGCCTGGCTTCACTCTTGACCCTGTATCATGGAACATTCCGTCAAACATACAACTCAGCAAATCGACATGTTGATCGAAGCCGGTCTGTTCGATCTGCTCTGCGTTGGCCAGATTAAACTAGTTGCTGGACTGCCGATACTGCAAAAGACTCGCTTTGGTTGGGTCGCGACTGGAGGTGCTCCACATGCAGGAAAATCATCGCTCATGGCTAGGCGATCAGATCCAGATCTGCTGGTAGACTCGCATCTGCAGACGAATGCACAGATTTACGAATTAATCCGTCGATTTTGGGAGCTGGAATCTTGCACCGAGCATGAGTCATCACCAAACAGGGAGGAGCGTGACTGCGAGGCACACTTTCAGGCCAATTTTAAACGTCTGCCGACTGGCGAGTATTTAGTTCGTTTACCGCTTCGACTAAGCATGGATCAGCTGGGTAACTCCTATCAACAGGCGCTTCGCCGATTCCTTAATTTAGAAAGGAAACTAGACCACAATCCAAATTTGAAAACCCAGTATGCAGCATTTATCAAGGAATATCTTGACTTAAATCATATGTCACTTGTTAGCTTAGCTGCACTGGGCCAATGCAAATACTATCTGCCACATCACTGCGTGCTGAAGGAGGATATCACTACAACCAAGCTAAGGGTCGTGTTTAATGGTTCGGCAGCTACTACTTCTGGGCACTCGCTGAATGATGTACTGATGGCAGGTCCTACCATCCAACCGAAACTGTTTTCGATACTGATGCGTTTTCGTACATTTGCAGTCGCCCTCACAGGCGACATATGCAAAATGAGCAGAAAGCATTCCCTATTGGCGCTGACATTATTAAAAGGGATTTCTACGTGGATGATCTCATCTCTGGTGGTAGCTGTGTTCAAGAAGTAGTTGAGATATTGAAGCAAACGTCTGGACTACTCGCCAAGAGCAACTTTAAGCTGCGAAAATGGTGTTCTAGCGACGCTACTGTACTCCAAAACATACCGGAAGAGGCTAGAGAATCGCTGCTTAAGTTCAACGATGGCAGCTATATCACGAAAACGTTAGGCCTCGTTTGTGATCCCGCCCCAGACTGTTTTCTTTTTCATTTTCTCCACTGAGGCTACCCTCGAGACTGACAAAACGATCAATCCTGTCCTTAATTGCTCGTTTTTACGACCCCCTTGGTCTTGTTGGTCCTGTAATAACAAAATCTAAAACTTTTATGCAGGATCTCTGGAGAGAAAAACTGGACTGGGATGAGAGCTTGCCCGTACACTTAAGCACAGCCTGGGTCAACTTCTGCACTGATTTTGAGCATACTCAGCAATTTCAGTATCCCCGTCTTGCACTCTCATCAGACAGCACAGTTGAGATTCACGGATTTTGTGATGCCAGTCTGATGCCTATTTTCGTGCCAAGCCACGATTGGCAGAGCACATAATGGCAGACCTACCAGCTGATCGTCTCGACACATCGTATCCTTTTATGGTCACTGGCGTTGATTACTGTGGACCATTCTTCTACAAGAGCGAAGTGCGTAACAGGCCACCCGTGAAATGCTACATTAGCCTGTTCATATGCTTCGCTACAAAGGCAGTGCATTTAGAGCTTGTAAAGGATTTGTCTACAATATCGTTTCTAAACGCCCTAAAACGGTTCATCCTGACTCGCACTCGACTTTGTAGGCCCTAAGAATGAGTTGGCAGATCTGGGCCGCCTGTTCCTGAGTGACGAGCATATCACGAGTTTTGCCTATCCGACTCAATTGAATGGTCGTTCATCCCTCCTCGCTCTCCGCACTTTGGCGGGCTATGGGAAGCCGCTGTGAAGACTGCGAAGCACCATTTTTATCGCTCTGTCGGCCCTTCCATCTTGGACTTCGATTCGCTGCGCACGCTCGTCTGCCACATCACGGCAATTATTAATTCTTGACCATTACTTCCACTTTCAGAGCATCCCGATGATCTTGACGTCTTGACACCCGCACACTTCCTGGGTATAGCGCCATCTTCGTCATACATTGAGCCTGATCTAAGAAAGCTTTATTTCAATCGGCTTAACTATTTTCAGCTCATCTCGGGATCTGATGGGGTATCTAGAGTTGCAGTGCTTCAGACTGCGACTGGAGTCATACGCAGAGCCGTACGAAAGCTGTGTTTGCTGCCAAAACAGGATGATGTTGAAAGTCCCTTGCCTTCCAACGGGGGGAGGATGTTTGGTCAAGTGACCGGTAGAGATAACAGCGACGGCTGCGTGCAGTAACAGCAGAAGACAATGATCATAATTACAGCTTAAGAGCAAATAATGTTTGCTCTTTGTAAGCTGCTGCCTACTCTCTTTCGTCGGCCCTTTGCCTGCTGCGTTGACGCTCGCTGCCCATCGTTCTGAGCGGAGCTCAATTTCGTTCGTTTTGAATATAATTAGTTTTTCGTTTGATCGCAAGCGAGGCACAACTATTTCAAGTTGACTGCCAAGCAAACATTATAACATTTCGTAACTTATAATAAGTGCCCTGTGCGGCAAATAAATACGTTCGAAACAAATATAATTCTTTGAATTTCGCTGCACACAAGCAGTGATAATTAATTAGTTGCAAAAAGGCTTGTAACTACACAGCCATATTACTCGCGTCTGTAGTTAATGAAAATGGTTTTTTGAAATTAGGGTATATTAAAATTGGGTCGGATGTTATGAGTACTTTTAGCTTTTCAAACGCTGATTCGTAGTCTGTCATTTATATTGATTTTTGCACCCTTTTTTAATTTATGTGTTAAGGGTTTTACTATATTAGCGAAATGTTCCTATAGAAACCACATAATTCTAGAAATGATTTAATTTCATTTGGGGTTTTTGGAATCGGGAATATGACAATTGCTTGTATTTTGTTGGGATTTTGTTTTATACCCTCAGTTGTGATGATGTGACCGAAAAATTCAGTTTAATTTGTCATGAACTCTCATTTATCCAACTGTAGTTTTAAATTAGCTTCCTTAAGCTTCTCAAATACTTTTTATAGCGACAACGGGCGTGTGCTCTGGGATTCGTCTGCTAAACTCATCATTCCCACCAATCGTGCAAAACCCTCAAAGCCGGTTCGGTTGGTAACCACGCCGCAGGCCGCATCATATCTACGTGCAGTTTGGGGCTTCGCACCTGGCGCAGCCGCTATCCAAAATTATTATTATTATTATTAATATTAATATTATTATTATTATTATTATAAAAATTAATATTATTATTATTATTATAATTATTATTATTTTTATTAATATTAATATTATTAATATTAATATTATTAATATTATTTTTATTAGTATTAATATAGATATTAATATTAATATTATTATTATTATAAATTTATATATATATATAATTATATTATTATATAATAATAATAATAATAATAATAATAATAATAAAAAATAATAATAATATTAATTATTATATAATAAGAATAATAATATTAATAATAACTACAGCTGAAGTACCTCAACTGAGTTTAGTGCATCGGTGGAGAAACTGTCAATACTATTCACAACAATATTGGAAAAGGTGGAACTCTGAATACTTGACACGGTTGCAGAGAAGAGCACAATGGCTGGAGATGAAGAGAAACTTAGAGGTTAGTTGCATGGTGTTAATTAAGGATGAACGATTCCCTTCGCATCGGTGGCCTTTGGGTCGGATTAGTTAGAGTTGTGACTCTAAAAACAAGCAGTGGTGTTATCAAACGGCCAGTAACAAAGCTCTATCCATTACCCATACAAGAGACACCTAACCTTTACGTAAATGTTAAATTGTACTCTTCTATTTTCAGTTTAAGTTAAGGTACCAAGCCCGAGAATCTGACAGCTTGCGGACGTAAATTTGATGATGAATGCTGCAATCATCAAAGTGGGGAAAATGTTTGGGCTACAGCCAAACAGCAAGAGCAATCGCGCCAGCATAAGAGCGGATATTATAAGAAAGCGCATGAAAAGAGCGATTAACGAAAATGCACCTGCGCTTAGATCAGCCGCATTTAAGTAATGTCTTATCACTCAATAGATCTCGCGCTATCACGGTTGAGTTGAGTTGAATTTAGTGGCTCTCACAAGCGGTCGAGCATTCAGTCCTGTTACTTTAAGTTTTGTAATTCTATTGAGCTTTAAATTTGCACGCTTAGTAACAGCGGAATTTGCATGTTGAAGTCTGTGAGCTTCAGTCCAAGTCAACGGACGTATGCTCTGTGTAGGTCAAATTAATAATCATAGTATTAAGAACAACCCCGCTCGTGAACTGGATTCGTCTGCTAACCTCATCATTCCTACCAATCGTGCAAAACCCTCAAAGCTGCCTCTGTTGGTAACCACGCCGCAGGCCGCATCATATCTACGGGCAGTTTGGGGCTCCGCACATGGCGCAGCCGCTATCCAACAGTTTTTTCAATTCCTGGATGTAATAATTCTTTGTGTTTCTTTTAATATTAGTTCCTTAAATTCTGAAAATGTTTGAAGATCTCTTAATTTTTACTAGTTTTCATTGCCTTTGTTAAATTATTCGGACTTATTATTTCTAAGAAGGCTTCTTGAAAAATTGGAAAATCTGCTTCATTGTGGAAGTATAGTACACTTTTCTTTGTGCATAAATATTCTTTTATTAATTCTTTGGCATGTGCGTTAATCATGTCTTTGTATGTAATTTTTATGTTGGTTTCATGAAAGTAATTTGTAACTTTTGTTTCGTTCTCTCTAAGAGGTCTTTCTGTGATTTGTAAATGGTTACTGTTGTCTTCCTGAGCACTATGTATAGTTGCTCTTGTGCTAATTGTATCTTCGCGTAAAAAGTTTTCGTATAATTGGATTCTGGACAGAGCATTTGCCACATAATTTTCTTTTCCTGGACGTATTTAATTTGGAAATCAAACTCATTTAGATTGATTTTCCATCGTTGTAATTTCATGTTAGGTTCTTTCAGGGTATTTAACCAGACGAGTGGTCTGTGATCACTAAGATAATTGGCGGGCTATGGGAAGCCGCTGTGAAGACTGCGAAGCACCATTTTTATCGCTCTGTCGGCCCTTCCATCTTGGACTTCGATTCGCTGCGCACGCTCGTCTGCCACATCACGGCAATTATTAATTCTTGACCATTACTTCCACTTTCAGAGCATCCCGATGATCTTGACGTCTTGACACCCGCACACTTCCTGGGTACAGCGCCATCTTCGTCATACATTGAGCCTGATCTAAGAAAGCTTTATTTCAATCGGCTTAACTATTTTCAGCGCGTCACATACCTCCAACAAGTATTTTGGGCTCGTTGGCGCGAAGAGTATTTAACGCTTCTTCAACAGCGCTCCAAATGGCGCACTCCTCAGCCAGGACTCTCCTTCAACGATGTCGTCCTTGTAAAGGATGAGAACCTACCGCCGCTGAAGTGGCCATTAGCTAGAGTGCTAGAGCTCATCTCGGGATCTGATGGGGTATCTAGAGTTGCAGTGCTTCAGACTGCGACTGGAGTCATACGCAGAGCCGTACGAAAGCTGTGTTTGCTGCCAAAACAGGATGATGTTGAAAGTCCCTTGCCTTAAGAGCAAATAATGTTTGCTCTTTGTAAGCTGCTGCCTACTCTCTTTCGTCGGCCCTTTGCCTGCTGCGTTGACGCTCGCTGCCCATCGTTCTGAGCGGAGCTCAATTTCGTTCGTTTTGAATATAATTAGTTTTTCGTTTGATCGCAAGCGAGGCACAACTATTTCGAGTTGACTGCCAAGCAAACATTATAACATAATAAGTGCCCTGTGCGGCAAATAAATACGTTCGAAACAAATATAATTCTTTGAATTTCGCTGCACACAAGCAGTGATAATTAGTTAGTTGCAAAAAGGCTTGTAACTACACAGCCATATTACTGGCGTCTGTAGTTAATGAAAATGGTTTTTTGAAATTAGGGTATATTAGCTTTTCAAACGTTGATTCGTAGTCTGTCATTTATATTGATTTTTGCACCCTTTTTTAATTTATGTGTTAAGGGTTTTACTATATTAGAGAAATGTTCCTATAGAAACAACATAATTCTAGAAATGATTTAATTTCTTTTGGGGTTTTTGGAATCGGGAATATGACAATTGCTTGTATTTTGTTGGGATTTTGTTTTATACCCTCAGTTGTGATGATGTGACCAAGAAATTCAGTTTATTTTCTCATGAACTCGCATTTATCCAACTGTAGTTTTAAGTTAGCTTCTTTAAGCTTCTCAAATACTTTTTATAGCGACAACGGACGTGTGCTCTGGGATTCGTCTGCTAACCTCATCATTCCCACCAATCGTGCAAAACCCTCAAAGCTGCCTCTGTTGGTAACCACGCCGCAGGCCGCATCATATCTACGGGCAGTTTGGGGCTCCGCACCTGGCGCAGCCGCTATCCAACAGTTTTTTCAATTCCTGGATGTAATAATTCTTTGTGTTTCTTTTAATATTAGTTCCTTAAATTCTGAAAATGTTTGAAGATCTCTTAATTTTTTACTAGTTTTCATTGCCTTTGTTAAATTATTCGGACTTATTATTTCTAAGAAGGCTTCTTGAAAAATTGGAAAATCTGCTTCATTGTGGAAGTATAGTACACTTTTCTTTGTGCATAAATATTCTTTTATTAATTCTTTGGCATGTGCGTTAATCATGTCTTTGTATGTAATTTTTATGTTGGTTTCATGAAAGTAATTTGTAACTTTTGTTTCGTTCTCTCTAAGAGGTCTTTCTGTGATTTGTAAATGGTTACTGTTGTCTTCCTGAGCACTATGTATAGTTGCTCTTGTGCTAATTGTATCTTCGCGTAAAAAGTTTTCGTATAATTGGATTCTGGACAGAGCATTTGCCACATAATTTTCTTTTCCTGGACGTATTTAATTTGGAAATCAAACTCATTTAGCTTGATTTTCCATCGTTGTAATTTCCTGTTAGGTTCTTTCAGGGTATTTAACCAGACGAGTGGTCTGTGATCACTAAGATAATTGGCGGGCTATGGGAAGCCGCTGTGAAGACTGCGAAGCACCATTTTTATCGCTCTGTCGGCCCTTCCATCTTGGACTTCGATTCGCTGCGCACGCTCGTCTGCCACATCACGGCAATTATTAATTCTTGACCATTACTTCCACTTTCAGAGCATCCCGATGATCTTGACGTCTTGACACCCGCACACTTCCTGGGTACAGCGCCATCTTCGTCATACATTGATCCTGATCTAAGAAATCTTTATTTCAATCGGCTTAACTATTTTCAGCGCGTCACATACCTCCAACAAGTATTTTGGGCTCGTTGGCGCGAAGAGTATTTAACGCTTCTTCAACAGCGCTCCAAATGGCGCACTCCTCAGCCAGGACTCTCCTTCAACGATGTCGTCCTTGTAAAGGGTGAGAACCTACCGCCGCTGAAGTGGCCATTAGCTAGAGTGCTAGAGCTCATCTCGGGATCTGATGGGGTATCTAGAGTTGCAGTGCTTCAGACTGCGACTGGAGTCATACGCAGAGCCGAACGAAAGCTGTGTTTGCTGCCAAAACAGGATGATGTTGAAAGTCCCTTGCCTTCCAACGGGGGGAGGATGTTTGGTCAAGTGACCGGTATAGATAACAGCGACGGCTGCGTGCAGTAACAGCAGAAGACAATGATCATAATAACAGCTTAAGAGCAAATAATGTTTGCTCTTTGTAAGCTGCTGCCTACTCTCTTTCGTCGGCCCTTTGCCTGCTGCGTTGACGCTCGCTGCCCATCGTTCTGAGCGGAGCTCAATTTCGTTCGTTTTGAATATAATTAGTTTTTCGTTTGATCGCAAGCGAGGCACAACTATTTCGAGTTGACTGCCAAGCAAACATTATAACATAATAAGTGCCCTGTGCGGCAAATAAATACGTTCGAAACAAATATAATTCTTTGAATTTCGCTGCACACAAGCAGTGATAATTAGTTAGTTGCAAAAAGGCTTGTAACTACACAGCCATATTACTGGCGTCTGTAGTTAATGAAAATGGTTTTTTGAAATTAGGGTATATTAGCTTTTCAAACGTTGATTCGTAGTCTGTCATTTATATTGATTTTTGCACCCTTTTTTAATTTATGTGTTAAGGGTTTTACTATATTAGAGAAATGTTCCTATAGAAACAACATAATTCTAGAAATGATTTAATTTCTTTTGGGGTTTTTGGAATCGGGAATATGACAATTGCTTGTATTTTGTTGGGATTTTGTTTTATACCCTCAGTTGTGATGATGTGACCAAGAAATTCAGTTTATTTTCTCATGAACTCGCATTTATCCAACTGTAGTTTTAAGTTAGCTTCTTTAAGCTTCTCAAATACTTTTTATAGCGACAACGGACGTGTGCTCTGGGATTCGTCTGCTAACCTCATCATTCCCACCAATCGTGCAAAACCCTCAAAGCTGCCTCTGTTGGTAACCACGCCGCAGGCCGCATCATATCTACGGGCAGTTTGGGGCTCCGCACCTGGCGCAGCCGCTATCCAACAGTTTTTTCAATTCCTGGATGTAATAATTCTTTGTGTTTCTTTTAATATTAGTTCCTTAAATTCTGAAAATGTTTGAAGATCTCTTAATTTTTTACTAGTTTTCATTGCCTTTGTTAAATTATTCGGACTTATTATTTCTAAGAAGGCTTCTTGAAAAATTGGAAAATCTGCTTCATTGTGGAAGTATAGTACACTTTTCTTTGTGCATAAATATTCTTTTATTAATTCTTTGGCATGTGCGTTAATCATGTCTTTGTATGTAATTTTATGTTGGTTTCATGAAAGTAATTTGTAACTTTTGTTTCGTTCTCTCTAAGAGGTCTTTCTGTGATTTGTAAATGGTTACTGTTGTCTTCCTGAGCACTATGTATAGTTGCTCTTGTGCTAATTGTATCTTCGCGTAAAAAGTTTTCGTATAATTGGATTCTGGACAGAGCATTTGCCACATAATTTTCTTTTCCCTGGACGTATTTAATTTGGAAATCAAACTCATTTAGCTTGATTTTCCATCGTTGTAATTTCCTGTTAGGTTCTTTCAGGGTATTTAACCAGACGAGTGGTCTGTGATCACTAAGATAATTGGCGGGCTATGGGAAGCCGCTGTGAAGACTGCGAAGCACCATTTTTATCGCTCTGTCGGCCCTTCCATCTTGGACTTCGATTCGCTGCGCACGCTCGTCTGCCACATCACGGCAATTATTAATTCTTGACCATTACTTCCACTTTCAGAGCATCCCGATGATCTTGACGTCTTGACACCCGCACACTTCCTGGGTACAGCGCCATCTTCGTCATACATTGATCCTGATCTAAGAAAGCTTTATTTCAATCGGCTTAACTATTTTCAGCGCGTCACATACCTCCAACAAGTATTTTGGGCTCGTTGGCGCGAAGAGTATTTAACGCTTCTTCAACAGCGCTCCAAATGGCGCACTCCTCAGCCAGGACTCTCCTTCAACGATGTCGTCCTTGTAAAGGATGAGAACCTACCGCCGCTGAAGTGGCCATTAGCTAGAGTGCTAGGGCTCATTTCGGGATCTGATGGGGTATCTAGAGTTGCAGTGCTTCAGACTGCGACTGGAGTCATACGCAGAGCCGTACGAAAGCTGTGTTTGCTGCCAAAACAGGATGATGTTGAAAGTCCCTTGCCTTCCAACGGGGGGAGGATGTTTGGTCAAGTGACCGGTAGAGATAACAGCGACGGCTGCGTGCAGTAACAGCAGAAGACAATGATCATAATAACAGCTTAAGAGCAAATAATGTTTGCTCTTTGTAAGCTGCTGCCTACTCTCTTTCGTCGGCCCTTTGCCTGCTGCGTTGACGCTCGCTGCCCATCGTTCTGAGCGGAGCTCAATTTCGTTCGTTTTGAATATAATTAGTTTTTCGTTTGATCGCAAGCGAGGCACAACTATTTCGAGTTGACTGCCAAGCAAACATTATAACATAATAAGTGCCCTGTGCGGCAAATAAATACGTTCGAAACAAATATAATTCTTTGAATTTCGCTGCACACAAGCAGTGATAATTAATTAGTTGCAAAAAGGCTTGTAACTACACAGCCATATTACTCGTGTCTGTAGTTAATGAAAATGGTTTTTTGAAATTAGGGTAATTGGGTCGGATGTTATGAGTACTTTTAGCTTTTCAAACGCTGATTCGTAGTCTGTCATTTATATTGATTTTTGCACCCTTTTTTAATTTATGTGTTAAGGGTTTTACTATATTAGAGAAATGTTCCTATAGAAACAACATAATTCTAGAAATGATTTAATTTCTTTTGGGGTTTTTGGAATCGGGAATATGACAATTGCTTGTATTTTGTTGGGATTTTGTTTTATACCCTCAGTTGTGATGATGTGACCGAGAAATTCAGTTTATTTTCTCATGAACTCGCATTTATCCAATTGTAGTTTTAAGTTAGCTTCTTTAAGCTTCTCAAATACTTTTTATAGCGACAACGGACGTGTGCTCTGGGATTCGTCTGCTAACCTCATCATTCCCACCAATCGTGCAAAACCCTCAAAGCCGGTTCGGTTGGTAACCAGGCCGCAGGCCGCATCATATCTACGGGCAGTTTGGGGCTTCGCACCTGGCGCAGCCGCTATCCAAAACTATTATTATTATTATTAATATTATTAATATTAATATTATTATTATTATTATAAATATTAATATTATTATTATTATTATAATTATTATTATTTTTATTAATATTAATATTATTAATATTAATATTATTAATATTATTTTTATTAATATTAATAAAGATATTAATATTAATATTATTATTATTATAAATTTATATATATATATAATTATATTATTATATAATAATAATAATAATAATAATAAAAAATAATAATAATATTAATTATTATATAATAATAATAATAATATTAATAATAACTACAGCTGAAGTACCTCAACTGAGTTTAGTGCATCCGTTGAGAAACTGTCAATATTATTCACAACAATTTTGGAAAAGGTGGAACTCTGAATACTTGACACGGTTGCAGAGAAGACCACAATGGCTGCAGATGAAGAGAAACTTAGAGGTTGGTTGCATGGTGTTAATTAAGGATGAACGATTCCCTCCGCATCGGTGGCCTTTGAGTCGGATTAGTTAGAGTTGTGACTCTAAAAACAAGCAGTGGTGTTATCAAACGGTCAGTAACAAAGCTCTGTCCATTACCCATACAAGAGACACCTAACCTTTACGTAAATGTTAAATTGTACTCTTCTATTTTCAGTTTAAGTTAAGGTACCAAGCGCGAGAATCTGACAGCTTGCGGACGTAAATTTGATGATGAATGCTGCAATCATCAAAGTGGGGAAAATGTTTGGGCTACAGCCAAACAGCAAGAGCA
Organism: Drosophila littoralis; assembly: GCA_018903485.1. Classification (NCBI taxonomy): domain Eukaryota; kingdom Metazoa; phylum Arthropoda; class Insecta; order Diptera; family Drosophilidae; genus Drosophila; species Drosophila littoralis. The sequence goes on along the minus strand of JAEIGF010000331.1, from coordinate 226,939 downwards.
ATCGCGCCAGCATAAGAGCGGATATTATAAGAAAGCGCATGAAAAGAGCGATTAACGAAAATGCACCTGCGCTTAGATCAGCCGCATTTAAGTAATGTCTTATCAATAGATCTCGCGCTATCACGGTTGAGTTGAGTTGAATTTAGTGGCTCTCACAAGCGGTCGAGCATTCAGTCCTGTTACTTTAATCGCTCTTTTCATGCGCCCTCTTATAATATCCGCTCTTAGGCTGGCGCGATTGCTCTTGCTGTTTGGCTGTAGCCCAAACATTTTCCCCACTTTGATGATTGCAGCATTCATCATCAAATTTACGTCCGCAAGCTGTCAGATTCTCGGGCTTGGTACCTTAACTTAAACTGAAAATAGAAGAGTACAATTTAACATTTACGTAAAGGTTAGGTGTCTCTTGTATGGGTAATGGACAGAGCTTTGTTACTGGCCGTTTGTTGTTTGTTTTTTTAGAGTCACAACTCTAACTAATCCATCTGAACCAGCAGATGCAATTCTGCAATTCGACCCAAAGGCCACCGATGAGAAGGGAATCGTTCATCCTTAATTAACACCATGCAACCAACCTCTAGGTTTCTCTTCATCTGCAGCCATTGTGGTCTTCTCTGTAACCGTGTCAAGTATTCAGAGTTCCACCTTTTCCAAAATTGTTGTGAATAGTATTGACAGTTTCTCCACCGATGCACTAAACTCAGTTGAGGTACTTCAGCTGTAGGAGGCGAAAAGAGCGCATCAGCAGTGAGAAAGTGACCGTGGGTTAACACCAGCAAATCCTCAGGATCATTCGAAATAGGACATAAAGGCCTTGAATTAAGACAAGACTCAATTTATTCTAATACTGTCGCAATTTCCTCAAAGGTTAACACTCGCTCTCCAATGGTTCTCTTGAGATGATATTTCATGGACTTAACTCCGGCTTCCCATAATCCACCAAAGTGTGGCGCAGATTGAAATGTCAAGTGATTCCCTTATTCAGCAATTTTGGCGCGAATAATCTTGAAATGTATAAGTAGTATGCCTCCCTATCAGCTTGTAGTTTTTTGTTGGCTCCAACAAAATTTGTACCACAGTCACTATAAATATCTGTTGATAGACCACGTCTGTCTATGAATCGATGTAAGACTCCTAAAAACGAATCTGACGTTGAAACTCCAACTGACTCTAAATGAATAGCCTTGGTCACCATACATATAAACACTTCAACGTATCCCTTTTGTGCTACACGTCCTCTTCTTTTGGATGGCGAAATATTGATAGGTCCAGCATAGTCAACTCCGACAGATGAGAAAGCTCTTGAGGGCCGCACACGCACCGCTGGCAAATTTCCCATTGTTGACTTGAAACTTTAAAACATTTGATTACCAAAACGAACTGCGTTACGCCCAAAATTATCCAAAATTTTTTTCTTATATAATTGAGTGTGAGCGATGAGCCTCTATGCAAGGTGCAAACATGACTATACTTTACGACAAGGCTCGTGAAATAATGTGGTCCATGCCACCACATTTCACATGACTTCAACTTAGATACGCTAATTCTCCGACTCAGATGGTCGGCAAGATTATCAATCGAGGGAACATGTCTCCATTGTCTTCCATTCGAGATCTCCAGAATTTTGTTTAAGCGATTTAAAACAAATACCTTCCAGTTTGCACCTCCTCCACGGATCCAACTGATGGTTATCATTGAGTCGGACCAAAAAATAGTACTGCAGAAGTTTATATTAATTCGCAAATTCGGTTTTAAATATTTATAAATTTTTGCAGCTTCAAGAACAGCACACAACTCGGCTCTGGGTATGGTTAATTGTGGCTTAACAGGCGAGACCGTACATTTTGTCAGCAGCAACTCCGTATGAAATGCGTGATCCCCGGTTGGAACACGTAAATATGCAAACCGCTCCATAAGCTGGAGTTGATGCATCACAAAAGATATGTAGTTCTGCTGCTGCGTTATATAATCCCCATCTTATAAATCGTGGTATGCGTATGTCTGAAATATTAGGCAAGTCCGTTAAAAACTTCTCCCATTCTTTTCTAACGGCTGCTGGCACTATGTCATCCCAGCCAATCTTATCCTTCCATAGACGCTGCATTGGTATTTTCCCGGTTAAAACAATCGGACTCAGCCATCCCATAGGATCGAATAACCTTGCAACTGTTGACAGTATTGACCGCTTCGTCGGTAAGCCTGCTGATAGATCAAAATTTAAATGAAATCGAAATTCATCCTCCACTGGGCTCCAATGTATACCCAGCGTGCGAATTGTGTCCTCGCCATCAAGGTGCAACAATACCTTCGTTTCTCGAAATTCGATAGGTATCTTTTCTAACAATTTTGGGAAATTTCTTGCCATTGCGAAACATACCAATAACTTGACTCTGGATAGCTTTCGCCTCTGCAACACTATCCGCTCCAGAAAATATGTCATTAACATAACCTTGATGTTTCACCACATCCACTGCCAATGGAAATGTCTCCTTTTCGACCGCAGCTAACTGTTGCATGACTCGCAGAGCTAAATAGGGTGCTGAACTAGTTCCAAACATAACTGTTAAGCATGCATACTCCTCGATGACATCGTTCTTATCGGGTTTCCACAATATGCCCTGATACTGGGCATCTTCCCTTGGAATATTGACATTTTTTCTACATAGGCAGTATACACGAATCTTAGACCACGCCAATCGAGAATAACGCCGGGCAGCTGCAAGTGTAATTTTGTCCCAATTGCTTCAATGACTTCCTATTGCTTGTCTTACTCCTGCCATTGAACACAACTCGGACCTTCGTAGTTGATGATGTTTCCTTTATAACTGCGTGATGCGGTAGATAAAAATGTTGAACTCCTCCTTCGGATGATTGCATGATGTTATAAATCTTAGGCGTAACCCGTTCCATTTGGCCCATCTCCAGATACTTATTAATGGTGTGACAATATGCTTCTTTCAACCTGGGGTCTGCACGCAGGCGCCAGATAATCTAGTCGCTTCAGTGCGCTTCGATATGTCCAGCCAATCAACATAGTATGATCCAGACGGGACAAAAAAGGTAGACGCACGAGATATTTTCCCGAAGATAAGCGACGATGAGTATTGACAAAAAAGTCCTCGCACCACCTCTCCTCTGGTGAGAGACCTTGAGACTCATTGTCGAATTGCTCTAGTTCCCAAATCTTACGTAAAACATTGCCGAGCTCCGCATTTACATCATAAGTGTTTATCTTCACTGTGTGCGAATATACCAATGACGCACGTTCGTTGATCTTTCCAGACACGATATAGCCCAAATGCGTATTTTGTGCTAGAGGTGAACCTGTTGGTCCTCGGTGTGCTTCACCTAGCATCAGCTCATCATAAATATCGCTCCTGAGCAAAATGTCGACACCTTCCGTGGTAGATATTCTTCTATCAGGCATTCTTTGACTCAACTTGGGTAGGACATACGCAAACATCATATGCTTTACCTGAGGATCCTAATTTTAACTCAATTCCTGTAGACGATTTGGTAATTCTTTCATTCGCTAAACCATTGTTTTTTATATGTACCCGTTTCCTTATAAGTGCAGTTCTTGGGCTGCATTCTCCGAAATGATCGACGCTTGGGAACTCTGATCCAAGAAAGCTCGAAACTTTAAAGGGTACCCATCTTTGGACTCGATAAGCACCATTACTATTGGTAACAAGATCTCCTGTCTTGTAAAATGTAGGACTTCATCCTTTCCGTTGATTAAATTTGTTGTGCACTTGTATCCGTTTTCCGTAGGGCACCGTTTCTAGACTCATCCATTTGAAGTATGGTGCCGCTCAGAGCACCTTGCACAATTTCGCGAACTGCCACATGCAGCTGCGTGATGATTCGGACTAAGACACAGCCGATGTTTCAATACAATTGCCTTACGATCCGACGCAGACATTTCCTTAAATACATTACAAGTTCCAATGGGGTGCTCCTCCTTACCGCAGACGATGCATATATCCGCTTGTCGAGTAATAAATGAAGCTTTTGCGTCTCTTTGGCTTGCACGTAAGCCATATACGCCTTGCCTTTTATTCCTGCGGCTATCTATTAGCTGCGTTTCCTCACAACTTTCCGACGATGCCGTAATCATCGTTCGATATTGGGACTCGAGGTAAACACAAAGCTCTTCAAATGTATGTAGATCTGGCGACGATGCTAATTAGCGTTCCCAATCTACTCTAAGTTGCGTAGGCAGCTTTTTCATCATATAATATACCAAAAGTTGAGATTGCTGCTTTATATCAACTCCAGCGAATTCACACATGAGCGACAGGTCTGCACAAACCGCCTGAGACTCGGCGTCTCCATGTTAAACTGCTAATTAATGATCAAAAACATCCATGTATTGTGAATACAATACTCGTTTGTTGTCATATAAGTTCACCAGCATTTTCCATGCTACTGGGTAATTCGATTCAATCAAAGTCAAGTGTCCTATATCTTTAGCAGCTTCCTCTGATAGCGAATCCTTTAAATAATGGAAGCGATGTAAGTCAGTAAGTCTCCGACAGTAATGGACACGCGATAGGAACACCTCCTTGAATGCCGGCCAATCTAAGAATTTACCACTGAAAGTTGGCAGCCTAACCGTGGGCAACTTCATTTCCTCCATAGGGATTATACAATGTTCATTCATAGTCAGATTCATAGTCTCATTGAATGCGGTAGATGCCGGATGTCCGTGCTCCTTGTGCTCATACAACACATATTAATAATAATAATAATAATAATAATATCAAAAATAATATTAATATTAATTATAATATTAATAATAATAATAATAATAATAATAAAAATAATAATAGTAATAATAATAAAAATAATATGAATATTAATTATAATTATAATAATAATATTAATATTAATTCTTAAAAAGAACATAAAAATATAAAAATCTTATCATCAGATAAATGTAACAAGCCCGTAGCAATGAATGTGAACGATTACAAAAATAAAATGACATATTTTAGACGACTTATGCGCGTATAGAACACTAAGACAGGATCCGACATCAAGACTACAGACAAAGAATAACAACTTCGTGGCTAAATTATTCAAGATGGGTCTTATTTCAAAGGACGAAAGAAATAAGATGACTACGAAAACATCGGTACCTCCGAGGATATATGGACTGCCGAAGATACATAAAGAAGGAACACCACTGAGGCCAATATGCTCCTCCATCGGATCCCCTTCTTACGGGCTGTGCAAATATATTATTAAAATATTAAGAAATCTGACAGTGGACTCAAAATACAACATAAAGAACGCGGTAGATTTTAAAGACAGAGTTAACAATTCCCACATTAGGAAAGACGAAACATTGGTATCTTTTTTAACAATTATTTATAGACACAGTTAAATTTTGTATACAAGAAAACAGATGTTTCAAATACGAAGACAAGATATACACACAACTAAAAGGAATGCCAATGGGATCACCAGCCTCCCCAGTAATCGCAGATATAGTAATGGAGGAACTATTAGACAACGTAACGGAAAAATGGACCATAAAAACAAGACTTTTCAAAAATAAGTAGATGACCTGTTTGCCATAACGGACAAAACAGATGCACAGAAGATTCTGAAAGAATTGAACTCCTTCCATAGACACATCAAATTCACAATTTAATTGGAACGAGAAAGAAGGGCTATCTTCGGCATGCCGAAGATCTAATACCCTTGCAGACCCAACCTTTTAATGCCGAGAAAATGGTTAAGGCCGAGTTTGGTCAAGGTATATTGATAAACAAAAACGAGAAAGAAGGGCTATCTTCGGCATGCCGAAGATCTAATACCCTTGCAGACCCAACCTTTTAATGCCGAGAAAATGGTTAAGGCCGAGTTTGGTCAAGGTATATTGATAAACAAAAAAAAGGCTTTTAATCAAAAACCGATGTAAATAAGATTTAGCAAAAATGACGGAAGCATAGTGAAATCTTTAAATGCCGTGTTTAATCGCAAAATCATGAAAAATAAAAAATTCTCCATACAAAAACTTAATAATATGATATAGTGGTCCGATCTTAATAGGATTTTGCATATATATGAGGAGCATAGTAAAACTAATAAATGCCGAGTTTGGTTAAGATATCTTGAAAAACAAAATGTTTTTTCATACAAAAACTTAATTTTCGATCGATCGTTCCTATTGCAGCTATATGATATAGTGGTCCGATCTTAATAGGATTTTGCATATATATGAGGAGCTTAGTAAAACTAATAAATGCCGAGTTTGGTCAAGATATCTTGACAAACAAAATGTTTTTTCATACAAAAACTTAATTTTCGACCGATCGTTCCTATGGCGGCTATATGACATAGTGGTCCGATCTTAATAGAATTTTGCATATATATGAGGAGCATAGTAAAACTAATAAATGTCGAGTTTGGTCAAGATATCTTGATAAACAAAAGGTTTTTTCATACAAAAACCTAATTTTCGACCGATCGTTCCTATGGCAGCTATATGATATAGTGGTCCGATCTTAATAGAATTCTGCATATATATGAGGAGCATAGTAAAACTAATAAATGTCGAGTTTGGTCAAGATATCTTGATAAACAAAAGGTTTTTTCATACAAAAACTTAATTTTCGACCGATCGTTCCTATGGCAGCTATATGATATAGTGGTCCGACCCAGCTGGTTTTGACATATGTGCTGCGTGCAACAGAAATAGGGACTTCTGCAAAGTTTCATTAAGATAGCTTTAAAACTGAGGGACTAGTTCGCATAGAAACAGACAGACGGACAGACGGACATGGCTATATCGACTCGGCTGTTGATGCTGATCAAGAATGTATATACTTTATGGGGTCGGAGATGTCTCCTTCTATGCGTTACACATTTCACGACAAAATTATAATACCCTCTGCAAGGGTATAATAAATGCCGAGTTTGGTTAAGATATCTTGAAAAACAAAATGTTTTTTCATACAAAAACTTAATTTTCGATCGATCGTTCCTATGGCAACTAATGAATGCCGAGTTTGGTCAAGATATCTTGACAAACAAAATGTTTTTTCATACAAAAACTTAATTTTCGACCGATCGTTCCTATGGCGGCTATATGATATAGTGGTCCGATCTTAATAGAATTTTGCATATATATGAGGAGCATAGTAAAACTAATAAATGTCGAGTTTGGTCAAGATATCTTGATAAACAAAATGTTTTTTCATACAAAAACTTAATTTTCGACCGATCGTTCCTATGGCGGCTATATGACATAGTGGTCCGATCTTAATAGAATTTTGCATATATATGAGGAGCATAGTAAAACTAATAAATGTCGAGTTTGGTCAAGATATCTTGATAAACAAAAGGTTTTTTCATACAAAAACCTAATTTTCGACCGATCGTTCCTATGGCAGCTATATGATATAGTGGTCCGATCTTAATAGAATTCTGCATATATATGAGGAGCATAGTAAAACTAATAAATGTCGAGTTTGGTCAAGATATCTTGATAAACAAAGGTTTTTTCATACAAAAACTTAATTTTCGACCGATCGTTCCTATGGCAGCTATATGATATAGTGGTCCGATCTTAATAGGATTTTGCATATATATGAGGAGCTTAGTAAAACTAATAAATGCCGAGTTTGGTCAAGATATCTTGACAAACAAAATGTTTTTTCATACAAAAACTTAATTTTCGACCGATCGTTCCTATGGCGGCTATATGATATAGTGGTCCGATCTTAATAGAATTTTGCATATATATGAGGAGCATAGTAAAACTAATAAATGTCGAGTTTGGTCAAGATATCTTGATAAACAAAAGGTTTTTTCATACAAAAACTTAATTTTCGACCGATCGTTCCTATGGCAGCTATATGATATAGTGGTCCGACCCAGCTGGTTTTGACATATGTGCTGCGTGCAACAGAAATAGGGACTTCTGCAAAGTTTCATTAAGATAGCTTGAAAACTGAGGGACTAGTTCGCATAGAAACAGACAGACGGACAGACGGACATGGCTATATCGACTCGGCTGTTGATGCTGATCAAGAATGTATATACTTTATGGGGTCGGAGATGTCTCCTTCTATGCGTTACACATTTCACGACAAAATTATAATACCCTCTGCAAGGGTATAATAAATGCCGAGTTTGGTTAAGATATCTTGAAAAACAAAATGTTTTTTCATACAAAAACTTAATTTTCGATCGATCGTTCCTATGGCAGTTATATGATATAGTGGTCCGATCTTAATAGGATTTTGCATATATATGAGGAGCTTAGTAAAACTAATAAATGCCGAGTTTGGTCAAGATATCTTGACAAACAAAATGTTTTTTCATACAAAAACTTAATTTTCGACCGATCGTTCCTATGGCGGCTATATGACATAGTGGTCCGATCTTAATAGAATTTTGCATATATATGAGGAGCATAGTAAAACTAATAAATGTCGAGTTTGGTCAAGATATCTTGATAAACAAAAGGTTTTTTCATACAAAAACTTAATTTTCGACCGATCGTTCCTATGGCAGCTATATGATATAGTGGTCCGATCTTAATAGGATTTTGCATATATATGAGGAGCTTAGTAAAACTAATAAATGCCGAGTTTGGTCAAGATATCTTGACAAACAAAATGTTTTTTCATACAAAAACTTAATTTTCGACCGATCGTTCCTATGGCGGCTATATGATATAGTGGTCCGATCTTAATAGAATTTTGCATATATATGGGAGCATAGTAAAACTAATAAATGTCGAGATTGGTCAAGATATCTTGATAAACAAAAGGTTTTTTCATACAAAAACTTAATTTTCGACCGATCGTTCCTATGGCAGCTATATGATATAGTGGTCCGATCCAGCTGGTTTTGACATATGTGCTGCGTGCAACAGAAAAAGGGACTTCTGCAAAGTTTTATTAAGATAGCTTTAAAACTGAGGGACTAGTTCGCATAGAAATAGACAGACGGACAGACGGACATGGCTATATCGACTCGGCTGTTGATGCTGATCAAGAATATATATACTTTATGGGGTCGGAGATGTCTCCTTCTATGCGTTACACATTTCACGACAAAATTATAATACCCTCTGCAAGGGTATAAAAAGACGGGAAACTACCATTTTTAGACTCTTTAGTAATTAGATTGGATAACACACTCAGAATTAAGTGGTATAAGAAGCCCATAGCCTCTGGAGGAATACTCAACTTCAATTCAAACCACCCCAAGAGTATGATAATCAATACAGCGATAAGCTGTATGAAAAGAATGCTTAACATATCGGACACAGTATACCATGAAGAAACTATACATGAAATTAAAAAACTCTTAACGAAAAATGACTTCCCACAAAATGTAATTAAAACATTATTAAAAAGACGACATATCGGAAAAGAAAAGCCTACAGAAACACTTAACAAAATATACAAATCCCTAATATATGTCCCACGACTATCAGAACGCCTCACGAACTCGGATTGCTACAACAACCAAGAAATAAAATTAGCACGCAAACCTACGAACACGTTAAAAAATTCTCTAATAAGATTAAAGCTAAAATTCCTATGACCGATAAAAGTAATGTAATTTACCAAGTACCATGTGCTGGGGAAAATAACAACAAATGCAATAGTGTGTACATAGGCACAACAATATCAAAACTAACGAGAAAGAAGGGCTATCTTCGGCATGCCGAAGATCTAATACCCTTGCAGACCCAACCTTTTAATGCCGAGAAAATGGTTAAGGCCGAGTTTGGTCAAGGTATATTGATAAACAAAAAATATATTAATCAAAAACCGATGTAAATAAGATTTTGCAAAAATGAAGGGAGCATAGTGAAATCTTTAAATGCCGTGTTTAATCGAAAAATCATGAAAAACAAAAATTCTCCATACTAAATTAATTTTCGACCGATCGTTCCTATGGCAGCTATATGATATAGTGGTCCGATCTTAATAGGATTTTGCATATATATGAGGAGCATAGTTAAACTAATAAATGCCGAGTTTGGTCAAGATATCTTGAAAAACAAAATGTTTTTCATACAAGATCCTACTTTTCGACAAATCGTTCCTATGGCAGCTATATGATATAGTGGTCCGATCTTAATAGGATTTCGCCTATATATGAGGAGCATAGTAAAACTAATAAATGTCGAGTTTGGTCAAGATATCTTGATAAACAAAAGGTTTCTTCATACAAAAACTTAATTTTCGACCGATCGTTCCTATGGCAGCTATATGATATAGTGGTCCGATCTTAATAGGATTTTGCATATATATGAGGAGCTTAGTAAAACTAATAAATGCCGAGTTTGGTCAAGATATCTTGACAAACAAAATGTTTTTTCATACAAAAACTTAATTTTCGACCGATCGTTCCTATGGCGGCTATATGATATAGTGGTCCGATCTTAATAGAATTTTGCATATATATGAGGAGCATAGTAAAACTAATAAATGTCGAGTTTGGTCAAGATATCTTGATAAACAAAAGGTTTTTTCTTACAAAAACTTAATTTTCGACCGATCGTTCCTATGGCAGCTATATGATATAGTGGTCCGATCTTAATAGGATTTTGCATATATATGAGGAGCTTAGTAAAACTAATAAATGTCGAGTTTGGTCAAGATATCTTGATAAACAAAAGGTTTTTTCATACAAAAACTTAATTTTCGACCGATCGTTCCTATGGCAGCTATATGATATAGTGATCCGATCCAGCTGGTTTTGACATATGTGCTGCGTGCAACAGAAATAGGGACTTCTGCAAAGTTTCATTAAGATAGCTTTAAAACTGAGGGACTAGTTCGCATAGAAACAGACAGACGGACAGACGGACAGACGGTCAGACGGACAGACGGACAGACGGACATGGCTATATCGACTCGGCTGTTGATGCTGATCAAGAATATATATACTTTATGGGGTCGGAGATGTCTCCTTCTATGCGTTACACATTTCACGACAAAATTATAATACCCTCTGCAAGGGTATAAAAACAAGTATTACCCAACATAAATCAGACTTCAAATTAAGACATCAAAATAATATGATGTAGTAGGGCGTCCGCAGGGCTTCCAGGTGAACTTTTACAAAATGAATTGTCGTTGGGGGAGCGTTTCTGCTCTGCACAAAATTTAACTCAGGTTTGAAAGAAAAACACGTTTTGTTCGCTTGAAGGTTATTTTCATCTGTTCTATTTTTTCAGAGTACATTACAAGAGTACATACAAGTGTATTAGTATAAGTGTGGTGAAATTTCAGTACATGTTCCATGTACTGGTTCCGGAGTTACATGGCGGTTGGATGGCGACTGTCGGATACACTTCTTGTGTGAACATGCCGCCCGCCTTGCAGTATTGCAAAAAGAAAAAGGGAGAGGGACGTGGCTCTGTTCCTACTATTGAGCACAGGAGCCGGACAATATCCACCCGAAGACCGTGTTTTGGGCCAGTGGTGCGCCGCCAAGACTCGGCAGGACGCCTTGGAGAATTAAATCCGGATATATATCCGAGCCCAAAACCAGGTTGGAGATTTCCGGCTGGAACCAGCGATCGTCTGCCAATCGAATGTTGGTGAAGGGCTCGTTAAGTTTCTCGCTGACGGGCTTCGTTGGAGTTTGATACCGGAGATTTGGCATCACTTGCAGGATGACCTCTCGCTGGAAGCTAGAGGTCCTAGAGCTTATTATAGCCGAGCAGGCGTTGTCTTTACCGACGCGGGTGACGGATAGCCCGGAGGCCTTTGCCAAGGATGCGTCGATAAGACTTACCGGACAGCACGGGTCCAAAAGTGCCCGAGTGTCGCGGGTCGCCTTGCCGTTTCCGAGTCGGATGAGTGCTCTCGGGAGCACGGTTGTCCTTTTGTGTTCCATTAATGATGATAAGGAGATGCAACCAGCGGATGATGATGGACGCGGCGTTTTCCTTGATCTCTGGCTCTGTGGCGTAAAGTAGAGGACCCCCGACTAGAAAATGACCGGGAGTCAGAGCTAGGAGATCAGTAGGATCTTCCGACATTGGAGATATCGGTCTTGAATTCAGGCATGCTCCAACTTTGGATAGGAGCGTGGAAAGCTCTTCGAAGGTGTATTTGGAGGTCGATGTAGACTTATAAAATAGATTTTTGAAACTCTTTACACCTGCCTCCCACAGGCCACCCATATGCGGTGCACTAGGAGGGTTGAAGTGCCAGGACAGTTTCTGGAGACTGTAAGTGGCCTGGAGTTGAGTCTTAAGCGCTTCTACAAAATCGCGCGAGAGGACTTTGGCCGCTCCGATGAAGGTTTTGCCGTTGTCGTTGGGCACCCTCGTCGTGCCACAAATCTCGCAAATGCCGCTAGGAATTTTTCTGTGGTCAGGTCAGATGTAGCTTCTAGGTGGATGGCTTTGGTCCTGAAGCACACAAAGACGCACACGTAGCCTTTTGTAATAAGACAGGCTCGACCTGTGTAATTTTTTACATCGAAGGGGCCTGCAAAATCGACTCCTGTGTGAGTGAACGGTCGAGAGAATGTGACTCTCTCCACAGGCAAGTCGCCCATGAGCTGCGTTTGCAATTTCTTTTTCGGATGACGCAGATTTTGCAGGAATGAATTGTGGATTTGACCAACACCTTCAGCTTTGGAATCCAGTACTGTGATCGTATTAAACGCATCATGAGCTGGTTGCCTCCATGCAAGGATATAAGATGGGTGAAAGCGGTCAAGAGACGCGAATATGCACATGTGTATGGCAGTATGATTGGATGCCGCTCATTGTAGCCGAGTGCTTCGGCCGCTCTTACACGACCACATGCTCGAATAATTCCCTTACCATCTAAAAATGGGTTCAAATTAAGGATTTTGCTGGAAATGAGCTGTTTTTTCGTGCTCAAGCAAGTGTACTCTGACGAGTATGCTTGTCTCTGGGTCAGGAGAATGAGTTTTCTTGTGCATAAGAAATCTCGTTGCTGTCAATTTCAATAGTTGACGGAAGCGACAATCGTTTGCAACGCTTGAAGAAGCGATAGATGTAGGCTAACACTCGCAGGGCTCGATCGAACTTGGAGAAGCGCTCGAGGAAAGAAAATGAGGGAGCCGTGTTTACGAGGTTTACCTTAATCGTACGTTGCTCTATTGTCGTATCTGGGAGGGGATCTGAAGGAATGGGCCATTGGTTCTGAGGTAGGAGTAACCATTCTGGCCCGTGCCACCACAGCTCATTGTTGACTAACGCTCGCTAGGTCCGCTGGATTGTACTCGGATCGTACATGGGACCATTTATTGGAGTCGGTGGCCTGAGTAATTTTCGCGACTCTGTTTGCTACAAAGGTAGTCCAGGCGCATGGTGGCTTATGAAGCCAAGCTAGCACAATTGTGGAATCTGTCCAATAGAACCAGTCGCCGCCAGCGGAAGGTAGCTGGGGACTGAGTGCAGCGGATAACTCGGACAGAAGTGCTGTTCCGCACAGCTCTAGTCGTGGCACGGATATCGTCTTGACCGGAGCGACCCTCGTTTTCGCTGTTAGGAGATGTACGGAGATGCGATCTTGTATCTCAGTGCGCACGTAAATGGCGGCTCCATATGCACGCTGCGAAGCGTCACAAAACCCATGGTATTTGATAGTCCCCTGTGGGCGGAATTCGACCCATCTAGGGATGCGAATCGCACTGAGGCCCGGATACTCTTGCAGAAATAAATTCCACTTAATGAGAAGACTCTCAGGTAGCGGATCGTCCCAGCCCAGTTCTTGGAGCCAGATCTCCTGCATGAATATTTTTGCCTGGATAATGACTGGACCCAGCCAACCTGCTGGGTCGAACAGTTTGGCAATCTGTGAAAGGACTTCACGTTTGGAGACGGACTGTTTGGCTGTTAGCTCGGATGGAGCGAAAAAGAACTCATCGGTGTCAGCTTTCCATCTGATCCCGAGAGTCTTTGCCGAACAGGCTTCCTCGATCTCTAAAAAAGTCGGCGTGAAGCAAATGGTCCTTGGGAATCGCTCTTAGCAAGTCCTTTTCATTGGATGTCCATTTTCGCAAGGGGAACCCGGCAGATTCAAGGGCCTTGCGGAGTTCTGCAATTGCTTGATCTGCTGTTGATTTGGAATGGGCTCCCGCTAGTACATCGTCGACATACATATTGTTTGCGATAATGTGACTTGCTAAGGGATAGAGCGAACGAACGTCATCAGATAACTGATGTAGTACCCGGATTGCCAAAAAGGGGGCACAGTTAACTCCAAACGTGACTGTGCTGAGTTCGAAGTCACGAAGCTCGTTGTCCTTTGTTCGGAACAGAATTCTCTGATAGGGCGTGTGGTTGGGATGCACAAGTATTTGCCGATACATTTTTGTGATATCGGCATTGAACACATATCGGAAGAAGCGCCATCTTAGAATTTGAATGGTTAAGTCGGATTGCAGAACGGGCCCTGCATGTAGCACATCGTTCAGACTTTTACCATTCGATGACGGGTGGGAGGCGTTAAACACTACGCGGAGCTTGGTCGTGGTGCTGTCAGGCTTGTGAACAGCATGGTGTGGTAGATAAAAGTTATCTGAACCATTGCTTGGAGGGACTTGTCGCATGTGACCTAAGTCCAGATATTCCTGGATCACCGCATCGTACTGCTCCTTAAGGGGGCATTTTTTGCCAGACGATTCTCATTTCGTAGAAATTGAGCTAGTGCGATGGACCTTGAATGGCCTAACTGGATGTGATCGGAATTCTTGAATGGCAGTGTGACCAAGTATCTGCCGTTTTTATCCCTTTTAGTGGTTTTTTGAAAATTGCGCTCACAAAAAGGTCGGATTCCTTTTCCAGCTTAACTGGAATATCCTCCACCTCCCAAAATTTTGTGAGCAGTTTATCCAAGCTCGCATTTGGATTCAGCGAGACTTGAGTCGAAAAGGATGCGACAGATTTGGCACTGGTCTTAGAAACGGGGCCTGTAAGGATCCAGCCGAAAATCGTTTCTTGACCAAGGAGAGTGCCACATATGTTGGGATAGGAGCCACCTAACAATATGGATGGGAGGATATCGGCGCCGAGAAGCACGTCTATCTGTGAGCTCCTATAGAAAGAGGGATCGGCCAAGTGTAATTTTGGAAGTTCTTCCAAAGCAGTTTGGGGGATGGTGTAGGAGGGCAAATTGCCTGCCAGCTTTGGAAGAACATAAGCCGAGGTTTCAATATGAACCCTGGGCTTTATAGGAGAGCCAATATTAAAATGGCAAAGTTTTTGAGGTTGAGGCGAAATGGCTTGATTCAAACCGGAGACCTGTGCGTCGACGGGTTGATAAGGAAGTTTAACCCTTTTGAACAATCGCTCTGAAATAAAGGTCGCTTCAGACCCAGAGTCGATTATTGCCCGGGCTGTATACTTTGTGCCCAAATGACACACTTGGATGACAGCCGTGCCGAGGAGAACACCATGTGAGTTTGCGGAAAAATAGTTTTGAACGGTAGCTTGGGTTGAAGTAGAAGTGGACTGTATTGGTGAAGGAGGGTTCAAAACTATTGGTGTTGTGGAAGCTGAGGGCACCTGGGGTATGTCACGGTGGAGTAGCGTGTTGTGACGTCCCTTGCACGTGAAACAACTATGTGCGCTGGTGCAGTCTTTCAACTGGTGCTGTCTGGCGAAGCAGTTTAAGCACAGCTTTTGTTGCTTAATGACGGAAACTCTCTCGGGTACGGACATTTGTAGAAAACGTGGGCATAGACGCACGGGATGGTTTTCCTTCTGACACAATTTGCAGTGCTGTGGCTTTGCAGTCACTGTTGCTTCGAAGGTTCTCAGGTGGTTGGACTCTTTTCTTGTGGGTTTGGACTGGAGTGGCGTATGTGCGGTAGGTCGTACATCCTCTATCGCCTCAAGGTGCGATATCGGTCGATCAGAAATAAATTCATCTCGGACCATGGAGGGATCTCTGCCTTATCGTGGAGCGATTGTTCCCATAACGACAGCGTGAGCTTAGGCAATTTAGAGGAGCACAAGAAAATTAGCAGACAATCCCAATTTTCGGTGCTCACCCTGGACAAGTCGAGAGCCGTTAAACATCCCTGGATTGTGCCCTGAAGCTCTTTAAGGGCGGCTCCAGACTCTTGTGTTGCTGAGGGGAGATTGAAAAGAATTTTCAATTGACTATTGACTAATAGTCGCTTATTCTCAAATCTCTCCGTCAGGCTCGCCCACGCTGACTGAAAGCCGTCATTCGTGAGCGGGGACTTGGAGACAATTGCTCTAGCTTCGCCGCTGGTTTTGGAATTAAGATGGAACAATTTTTTCCACCGCCGTCAATCTTGGATTGTTAATATAAACAGCTGTAAACAAGTCTCGGAAAGTAGGCCAGCGTAGGTAATCCCCACTGAAAACTTCAGTGTCGCATGGCGGGAGACTGCAACCCCTGGACATGGAGAAGTTGGAGGGGGTTGCTCAGCTTGTCTATTTAACGCCGTGGCTCTTTCTATTTTTCGCTTAGTTGAGCCGCACATCGCTCGTAAACGGAGTACGAGTAATCATATTTAGCTTGCATAGCCACCAGGTCACTGCTGCTGCAAGCGCCTTGGTTGAGAGCTTTGGAACATAACTCGTACTCGCGTTCTACCTTTTCCCATAAAGTCTTAATCTGATCTCGTCGGACTTGGAGAGTGAACAGTGACACGTCACTGTCCGCTGCGTCATTGATCTTCACTTCAAACTGGCCTAGTCGGTCAGTTATAGAAACGAAGTCGTTCAGTGCCATTTCGCTTGACTTCTGCATTTTTTGCGTAGTCGAACGGGTAATTTTTGGGGTAATATCTCTCGTTGGAATCGGACTCACAGTCTTGCGGACGGTTGTGCTGGTACTCTCGACCTTGAGTTTCCCGAAAACTGCTCTAGGTGAGGTTAAAGGTCGCTTTGACTCCTTGCCGGACGGTGCTGTGAGTCGTTTTTGGCTGTTTTGATCACCACCGATTGGCATACTAGGCTCTTCACAGAGCCAAAAATTGTACTAACCAGGTGAAATGTGATCAAATACAAATAATTTGAATCAGCAGAGAGAAAACGGAATAAGAAATGGCACAGGAACGATGGAATCGAGATATCAGAATAAAATGGAATGACCGAAATGGTGTGCACTATTGAGTCCAACGCAATCGGAAAATTTTGTTAAATTAATTATTTTACTAATAATTTACTAAATTGATTCTTATTTAGTTTCCTTTAATTGAGAAAAATCTAATTATTTCTTTATTGAAACACCAGAGAAAAGGATTTATTCTCTTTTGACAAAGCGGCCGTGTAGTGGAAACGGATCGCGCAAAAAAAATGATGCTTATCGCTTATTGCTTATTGATGGTTGAGCTCAAGAAGAAGCACGTTTATTCTAAACGCAGCTCAATGAAAAGGTTTTTTGTCATAGAATTATTTATATAAATTGTTATTTTTAAGAAAAAATCGCACGGATATTCGATTTATTACGCAACTTGGAAACGTCTTAACTTATAATTATGATTTATAAATTTTTTATAAGAATAAGAAAAAGTACTGTATATGTTTGTATTTTATTAAGTAAACGCAGCTCAATGGCAAGGTGGAAACATACAAAATATAAAAGTTTCACAGAATCAGTTTATCGAAAACCGATCTTGACACTTTACAACCCTGTTGTTTGTTTACGTTTTGCACTTGCCAATTAATTGGTAAAAACAAATATATAAATTAATATTGAAGCTGCTGTGGAGGAAAAATAACAAACGATACACATATAATAGGATGTGTGTGTGGGTATACATGCAGGTGAATGTGCACAGTGTGGTTTTAATTAATTAAATACCAATTAGAATTGTGTGTTTTTATATATGTATTTAGTGTGTGATTCTTTGGTGAAGGTTGGAATGGAGAAGCGCATACACTTGTTGTTCAACGGAGCGAAAGCCTATGTGTGCAGATATGTCTTGATGTACTTGCGTACAGCAATATGGCGATCGGTTAAATTTTGGGTATGCACTTGTACATATATGTATATACATATGTACAGACACCAATATGGCGACCTTATCGGAGTCACTTTCTGTTTTATTTCTTTCAATATTTATCACTTTTTAGATGCCTTAATGGCCACGAACAATATTTTATCTGCGGGTTTTTTGTTGAATTTTTTTAAATACAATTGCCCCTCGCCTTAACCACGGACAATGTGAAGCGAAAAAATATGTTCAGACACACAAAAGAATTAATTAACTGGAGTTGCCGGAAATTTGGCAATGGACAAGTTGAGGTAGGTGCACTGCTACTTATCTTGTTTGAATTTATAGCTGCTCCTGGAACCTTTTCTTGCAGATCCACCAATGCTTGCTGGGGCGAACTGGATATACCAAATGTTGTAGAAGAATCCGGCTCGAAGGACCAAATGATGTAGTAGGGCGTCCGCAGGGCTTCCAGGTGAACTTTTACAAAATGAATTGTCGTTGGGGGAGCGTTTCTGCTCTGCACAAATTTAACTCAGGTTTGAAAGAAAAACACGTTTTGTTCGCTTGAAGGTTATTTTCATCTGTTCTATTTTTTCAGAGTACATTACAAGAGTACATACAAGTGTATTAGTATAAGTGTGGTGAAATTTCAGTACATGTTCCATGTACTGGTTCCGGAGTTACATGGCGGTTGGATGGCGACTGTCGGATACACTTCTTGTGTGAACATAATATACAGAAAACAGCATTAATGACCTATTGTATGAGAAGCAACCACACACCAAATTTTGATGCAACAACAATCTTACAACAAGAACATCACTACAACAAACGACACACATCAGAAATGCTACACATAATTAAAACACCAACGAAAAAACGACTAAACTACAAGACGGACACCGAAAATAGCGCTCACTTGTACAGACACCTATTTAACAGCCAAAGAGACTCAGTTTAGATCTCCACGTCATAAAGCACAGACGTGTAATATAATGTAGGTTAAATGTGTCAATTTATTGTTTAATTTAATATATTTTAATGTTAATTGCTCTTTGTACCTTGTGTTAGTGCCCTGAAGACGGTTTGCCGATGCGCAACCGAAATATATCGGAAGCAAAAATCAATAAAATTGTTTCATTGGTTTATTCAAACAAACCCGGACCTCGAGCCAGCTAACTAAACATTTACTAAATGAATATAAATACAAAGTACACGCAGCTCTGAAAAAGATTAAAAAATAACAAGAAACAAATTAATAAATTAATAAAATTCGTCTTCCTAACCGCTCATAAGATACATAAGCTAAGCAAAACAAACCAGAAGAACATAATCCGTGAGCAAATATTAAGCTATAGGGTCCGCATAATCCTCAATAAGATATAGTTAAAAGCCCTGCTAGCCCAATTCCTATATGAGCTACTGAAGAATAGTCAATTAAAGCTTTTAAATATGTTTGACGATAACATACAAATCTAATTAATACACCTCTTACCAATCTAATTCTAATGCAAATAAATCTGTATTTCAAATTTATTATTTGTTAAATTGATAAAACTCGTAATATCCCATAACCCCCAAATTTAAGTATGATCCCAGATAAAATTATTGAACCAGAAAGTGGAGCTTCAACGTGAGCTTTAGGTAACCATAAATGAGCTAAATACATTGGTATTGTTGAGTTACTAATGTTTTTAGCAACTGTTTTGAAACTTTAGCCAAGAAATAAAGTCAAATTTGGCATTTATTATTATTATTATTATTATTATTATTATTATTATTATTATTATTATTATATTATTATTATTATTATTATTATTATTATTATTATTATTATTATTATTATTATTATTATTATTATTATTATTATTATTATTATTATTATTATTATTATTATTATTATTATTATTATTATTATTATTATTATTATTATTATTATTATTATTATTATTTTTATTATTATTATTATGATTATTATTTTTATTATTATTAATATAAATATTTATATTAATATTACTATTGGTAATAATATTTATATTAATATTTATATCCAGATACTCATTAATGGTGTGACAATATTGGAGCCCCGTGGAGGATGAATTTCGATTTCATTTAAATTTTGATCTATCAGTAGGCTTACCGACGAAGCGGTCAATACTGTCAACAGTTGCGAAGTTATTCGATCCTAGGGGATGGCTGAGTCCGATTGTTGTAAACGGGAAAATGCTAATGCAGCGTCTATGGAAGGATAAGATTGGCTGGGATGACATAGTGCCAGCAGCCGTTAGAAGAGAATGGGAGAAGTTTTTAACGGACTTGCCTAATATTTCAGACATACGCATACCACGATATATAACATGGGGATTATATAACGCAGCAGCAGAACTACATATCTTTTGTGATGCATCAACTCAAGCCTATGGAGCGGTTGCATATTTACGTGTTCCAACCGGGGATCACGCATTTCATGCGGAGTTGCTGCTGTCAAAATGTAAGGTCTCGCCTGTTAAGCCACAATAAACCATACCCAGAGACGAGTTGTGTGCTGTTCATGAAGCTGAAAAAATTTATAAATATTTTAAACCGAATTTGCGAATTAATATAAACTTCTGCAGTACTATTTTTTGGTCCGACTCAATGATAACCATCAGTTGGATCCGTGGAGGAGGTGCAAACTGGAAGGTATTTGTTTTAAATCGCTTAAACAAAATTCTGGAGATCTCGAATGGATGACAATGGAGACATGTTCCCTCGATTGATAATCTTGCCGACCATCTGAGTCGGGGAATTAGCGTATCTAAGTTGAAGTCATGTGAAATGTGGTGGCATGGACCGCAGTGGTTACAAGAAGAAGGATGGCAATAACATTGATCAACAGTCACTCTCACATGTGAGTATTGAGACAAGAAGCTTGACTTGCCACAAGATATCATTGGAAGAGATGCCTAGCTCGATGTTCATAGGTCAATATTCATCGTATACCTGACTTCTTCGAGCTATGGCATATGTTAAACGTTTTATTCGAAACTGTCGCATAATAGAGTCTGAGCGTAAGCGAAGTGAGGTTTCAACATATGAATTAGAGGAAAGCCTCAGAGAAGTAATAAGAGTGGTGCAAAAGGACTGTTTTGAAAACGAATGGAAGGCACTCTCTTCTAGCAAGCCGGTCCCAAGAGATAGCAGTTTATTACCTCTCAACCCATATTTTGATTTGGCGGAGCGCGTCTTACGGCTCGGAGGAAGATTACGCGATGCCTTGTTGCCAGGGAATGAGAAACGTCCATATATATTGCCCTATAAACATTATTTCACGAGTCTTGTCGTAAAGTATAGTCATGTTTGCACCTTGCATGGAGGCTCATCGCTCACATTCAATTATATAAGAAAGAAATTTTGGATCATTTTGGGCGTAACGCAGTTCGTTTTGGTATACATAAATGTATCGAATGTTTTAAAGTGAAGCCTAAGTTTCAAGTCAACAAATGGGAAATTTGCCAGCGGTGCGTTTGCGGCCCTCAAGAGCTTTCTCATCTGTCGGAGTTGACTATGCTGGACCTATCAATATTTCGCCATCCAAAAGAAGAGGACGTGTAGCACAAAAGGGATACGTTGAAGTGTTTATATGTATGGTGACCAAGGCTATACACTTAGAGTCAGTTGGAGATTAAACGTCAGATGCGTTTTTAGGAGCCTTACATCGATTCATAGGCATGTTAACCACCGGTCACTTTCTCACTGCTGATGCGCTCTTTTCGCCTCCTACAGCTGAAGTACCTCAACTGAGTTTAGTGCATCGGTGGAGAAACTGTCAATACTATTCACAACAATTTTGGAAAAGGTGGAACTCTGAATACTTGACACGGTTACAGAGAAGACCACAATGGCTGCAGATGAAGAGAAACCTAGAGGTTGGTTGCATGGTGTTAATTAAGGATGAACGATTCCCTTCGCATCGGCCTTTTGGCCGGATTAGTTAGAGTTGTGACTCTAAAAACAAGCAGTGGTGTTATCAAACGGCCAGTAATAAAACTCTGTCCATTACCCATACTAGAGAATTGGCTTGATAATGACACCTAACCCTTACGTAAATGTGAAATTGTAAATTTGATGATGAATGCTGCTATCATCAAAGTGGGGAGAGTGTTTTGGGCTACAGCCAATCAGCAAGAGCAATCACGCCAGCCTAAGAGCGGATATTATAAGAATATACATGAGAACAGTAATGTCTTATCACTCAATAGATCGCGCGCTATCACGGTTGAGTAAAGAGTAAAGGTCCAAGATGACTACCTTGAGGAACACCAGAAGTAACGTGAACCTGTTTAGAGGTAGTCTGCCTCAGCATTACTCTTTGGGTCCTACCTTTTAAATAAGAATTAATCCAAAGCAAAAGAGACGGAGGGAAACCTATTCGGTCAAGTTTAAAAAGTAAAATGTCATGGTGCACAGAGTCAAACGCCTTACTGAAGTCAGTATAAATGACATCAGCTTGCATTTTCGAAAGAAAAGCATAATTTATCAAAGAAGTAACTTCAAGCAGATTGGTCGTAGTTAACCAATACTTTACGAATCCATGTTGAACAGGGGAAACAACTGATTTGCAGAAATTGTGCAAATTCGAAGTGATTATTTTTATACCCTTGCAGAGGGTATTATAATTTTGTCGTGAAATGTGTAACGCATAGAAGGAGACATCTCCGACCCCATAAAGTATATATATTCTTGATCAGCATCAACAGCCGAGTTGATATAGCCATGTCCGTCTGTCCGTCTGTCTGTTTCTATGCGAACTAGTCCCTCAGTTTTAAAGCTATCTTAATGAAACTTTGCAGAAGTCCCTATTTCTGTTGCACGCAGCACATATGTCAAAACCAGCTGGATCGGACCACTATATCATATAGCTGCCATAGGAACGATCGGTCGAAAATTAAGTTTTTGTATGAAAAAACATTTTGTTTATCAAGATATCTTGACCAAACTCGACATTTATTAGTTTTACTATGCTCTTCATATATATGCAAAATTCTATTAAGATCGGACCACTATATCATATAGCCGCCATAGGAACGATCGGTCGAAAATTAAGTTTTTGTATTAAAAAACATTTTGTTTGTCAAGATATCTTGACCAAACTCGGCATTTATTAGTTTTACTAAGCTCCTCATATATATGCAAAATCCCATTAAGATCGGACAACTATATCATAAAGCTGCCATAGGAACGATCGGTCGAAAATTAAGTTGTTGAATGAAAAAATTGTTTGGCTTTCACGATATTTTGAACAAACAAATTTTTTTCCTGTGCCTCTTAGATATGAGCATTATGAGTCATCAGTGGAATGATAATTAACGTCGGAGTAATATAAGCTCTTTTTGTTATTTCTACAAGTGGTTGATTTAGAATGTGTTCAGAAAGGAGGCTAAAAGGCATACGTTTTTCAGCAAAAAGTTGCGCTTAAGTCAAATATTCGCAAACGTTTGTGAAAATTAGGGTTTTGTAGTTATATTGCAGAAGAATAATTTAATTGTAATACAAAAGATCGGTATTTATTATGTTACCTTAAGCATTTCAAATATAAATAGTTACGTGCGCGCTATTCAGTGTTACAATGAGCTTTTTCAATAGGTAGTACCTTTCGCGGCGGCGAAATGAAAAATTGAGAGTGCATGCTTTGCAACATATTTTAAGTAATCGATTTTCGATTGTCGCTGTAAAAAGTTTCACTGAGAAGCCCTAAAAATAATTGTCCCATGGAATTAAATTTTAAAATGGTAATCAAGGAAGGAGTCTGTTTTGACCCCAAAAAGTATATTTTTTCTTGATCAGAGCGACGAGCTGAATCGATTGAGACATATCCGCCTCACCGTTTGTCTGTCTGCTGGTATAACATATGTACTATATATACATATGTGCATATATTGATACATATGCGTATATCCGTACTAATACTATTAAAGCCAAACTTGTGATTGATATCATTTCTTGTTGTACATTTAAAATCGACAGTAAGAAATTAATAAATGATGATTAATAATTATTAATATTTTTATTGAGAACATTAATAACTTATTTACTTGAAGTTTTGTAAAAATAAAATCATCATTTATTTTGGTGATCTTGATTTCAAACATAAATAGTTACGCGCCTTACGTCCAAAAAAGCACGGACATTTTGAGGCGGCGAATTAAAAATTGAGAGTGCATGCTTTGCAACATATTTTAAGTAATCGATTTTCGATTGTCGCTGTAAAAAGTTTCACTGAGAAGCCCTAAAAATAATTGTCCCATTGAATTAAGTTTGAAAATGATAATCAAGGAAGGAATCGCTTCTGACCCCATAAAGTATAAATATTCTTGATTAGGACGGCAAGCTGAATCGACTGAGTAATATCCGCCTACCTGTTTTTCTATCTGGCGGTATGTCATATGTATTATATAAGTTATGTTCACATATATATATAAATTATATATGTTCAAAAAATTGGTCAAATTACCTATACATGGAAGTCCTATCGTAAATCTATTTTTAATCTATATAAACAAATTAAAATATGTTGTTTTATGTTTTAATATTATTTAATTTAATATTATTTACATTTATGACCGAAGCGCAAATACATTAAGTTGTATATTCGTAATATATATAAATATATATCTACACTTACGCATAAGTATGTATGCTTTTAGTTATACAACCGTAATATGAAACTATTATATTATTGATTCGATAAATGATCTTTTGCATTCAAATGTCGCTGGAAGTGCGCGCAATGAAAATGTTCAGAGAACTTTCAAAGGGAGCTTTTGAAAAGGCGAATTCGCCAATTGTCAGGCGAGACAAACGAAATTGCCATTCACTCTTCAACCAACCATCGATTTGTGCGGTCGTCGATTCTCGATTGCGATTACGATTCTAAGAATTTGCGTTTTTCTTAGATTTGAAACAAATAAAAACTTAATATTCGTTATAATAAGATCCAGTGCAACTGAAATTAAATAATTCTTCGGTTATTTCAGTGCTTTGAAGAATATTTAATATAACAATCTATAATCGGGTTTGCCGCGTAAAATCGGCAATTATTCCCCGCCAGTGCTAGTGAACATTTGTGTTTGTGTATGTGTGCGTTGACTCGTCGTTAGACCTCACCTCCCCCTTAGACTAACAACCTGTGTATGTGCGTGTGTAAACATTTTGTGCAAGAGTGTGAGGCGCACTTGCTAGCGGTGGACCAATAATACGTGAGTGTTAGTGTTCGTGTAAGCGTTGTGACTCTGGCATTGCTTTGCAATATATTTTCCGGATGTTTGCACTACACCTGTTGTACTGGATTTTATCTAACTGGAAAAATCGCAAGTTTATTCGGAAAGCTTAGATAGTCTTTTTAAAGACTTATTGATTTATAATATTTTCTTTTTTCAATACATATTTATATATATTTAAATATAATAATATATATAGAATATATATATATTCAAACTAACAATTAAATTATCAAATAAGTTAATATTATAATTATTTTCTTTTTCAGTATCTATCTTAAGTTTCGATTCATATTTAATTATTTTTTGTTATCTTAACATAACTTTAATTTTCGAAATATTTGGGAATAATTTCTTCAGTTTTTGAAAATGCCGCGCGCATCTAAAAAATCCGCTAATCAAAGGCGTCAAGATGCCATTAATCGTAGTCGTGTCTACTACATAGAGAATACTGAAAGCGTTTGCCTTCGAAATTCTCAACGTTTAGCTGACACTCGTGAGTGCAACGGTGATATTCGTGAAGTAGAGCGTAATACTGACGCCCTGGCCCGATCTAAAAGAAGAAGAAGTGCTCGATTTCGACAGGATGAAAGGGATCTTGATGCAGCAGCTCGCGCAACGCAGACAGGATGAGGATATGCGAGCTCTGGAGCAGACACAAAATACAGCAGACCATGCTGTTCGGAGACAAAATCTGGAGTACCGTACCCTAGAGCGTGAGCGCGATGCAGAAGCCCATGCTACAAGGAAACAGGACTTAGAAATTAGACTGCAAGAGCAGGAATTGAACACAGTGGAACACACTGTGCGTCGCCAAAACGTGGAGTACCGCGAATCAGAACGCCAGCGAGATGCAGCAGCCCACGTTACAAGGCGACAGGACTTAGAATTTAGAGTGCAAGAGCAGGAATTGAACACAGTGGAACACACTGTGCGTCGCCAAAACGTGGAGTACCGCGAATCAGAACGCCAGCGAGATGCAGCCGCCCACGTTACAAGGCGACAGGATTTAGAAATTCAACTGCAAGAGCAGGAATCGAACACAGTGGAACACACTGTGCGTCGCCAAAACGTGGAGTACCGCGAATCAGAACGCCAGCGAGATGAAGCAGCCCACGTTACAAGGCGACAGGACTTAGAATTTAGAGTGCAAGAGCAGGAAATTAACACAGTGGAACACACTGTGCGTCGACAAAATGAAGAATATCGTGCATCTGAGCGTATACGTGATGCTTCTGCTCATGTAGCGCGAAGACTGAATGTTAATGTTCGAGAGCTAGAGCAGGAAGCTAATACAGTTCAACATAACATTCGTCGACAAAATGAAGCATATCGCACTGGAGAGCGTGAAAGAGACGTCTTAAATCGGCGAAATGCTCGTCAAAATATTATCGCAAGACGCAGAGAACAAGTCGTCAATTCCTCTCAAAGACGAGTTACTAGAAACCAGGCTCGTATAAGAGAGAATGAATTGCGAAATATGGCTGAAGCTCGAGTTATAAACTTTAGAAATAGTTTTCAAAATCGTGCAATACAGTCAGCTCAGCAATCTCAGAGAAATAGAGATGCTAGAGAAGAAATGTCACCTGAACAGCGCGAGCAACAGCGTGACTTGCAAAGACAGCGTAGAGTTTTTTCTGCCAGAGATAAATACCTGGAAAATATAAAGAAAGGCCCTACAGAAATATGCATATCATGCGGAGGAACTTGGTTTCCTTTCCAAGTAAAGCTTTTGAATAAAATAAATGTATCGGCAAAGTTTCCAAACATGGATATTTCAAAAGCATTTTATCTGTCCAATAAGTTCCCAAGTCTATCTGAAGACTATTTGTTTTGCTCCACTTGTCGCCGACACATATCATCCGGCAAGATTCCGAGTCTCTGTCTGTCCGAGGGGTTCAACTTTCCTGAGATTCCAGACTGTCTTAAAGACTTAACGTGTCTTGAAGAGCGTTTAATTTCGCCAAGAATCCCATTTATGCGGATAATTTCTCTTGGCTATGAGCGGCAATGTGCAGTTAGAGGAGCTGTGGTCAACGTACCAATTTCTGTTTCGGAAACTGTGACAGCTCTTCCGCGCACCTTTGAAAACAGTCATGTAGTACAAATTCATTTGAAGCGTAAGCTGGAATATGCGCATAATTTCATGACTGAGACAATTAGGCCGGCTCGTGTGCTCGAAGCGTTGCGGTATTTAATAAACACAGAATTATGTATATCTTAAGCACAATATTTCAGTTGCTTCCAACTGGCTAGGTGTAAATGCTCACAATGAAGAAGTCCCTTTTGTTGCTGATCCAGCTGATATAACAGCTGTGGATAGCCTTCTTCGCTGCCGAATGGAAACAGATTCAGAAGGACACGACACTTCTGATCTTAATCCAGGTGGACAGGAAACTTTGTTGGATAATGAGTCAATAGAAAACAATGCTATAATTGGTCGTATTGCAATGGCTCCAGGTGAGGGTCGACGACCAATTGATATGACGACAGATGAGGATGCTGAAGAATTATCGTTCCCAACCATTTCAAGTGGCGAAATTTGTAAAAGCAAAAGTACTTATTGTCGAAAGGCCAAATCACAGATTCGGTATTACGATCGTCGTTGCGCGAAAGTACCAAAAATTCTGTGTATGTATAAGTGTTATGAGCTCACACGCATAAAAAGTTCTATTTCTATCTGCCTTCGGAAAAAATCAAGAAACGCCAATATCACCGTTGGTAACTTGAGAGATGAAGGTTTTGTCAGCAATCTTGTGCAGCATGATGACGGATATCATGTTCTTAAGGGCCTGCGATCTGCTCCAGCACATTGGGGAGGCTGAGAAGAAAAAGTTCTGGCAATGATTCGTCAGTTTGGGCTACCAACTTTTTCATAACGCTTTCTGCTGCTGAAACCAAATGGAGTGAGCTGCTGGTCATTCTATCTCTCATTTTGGATAATAGAGTCCTTAGTGAGGAAGAAGCAGCGAATCTTTCAAGTTCCGAAAAAGCTCGACTAATTCGGTCTGATCCTGTGACTTGCTCAAGATATTTTGACTATAGGTTTAGGCAGCTGTTGAAATTATTTAAAACAGATATTTTTGGAGAATATCAACTCTCTCACTTTTATTGGAGAATTGAATTCCAACATAGGGGATCGCCACATTCACATGGCATGTATTGGCTAAGCAGCGCTCCTAAACTTAATGAGAATAGTTCCCAAAGTAGCCGTCAGGTTATAGAATTTATTGACAGATTCATTACAACAAACGGAGATAATCCAGATTTGGAAGAGGTAATTAAGTACCAACAGCACAGACATAGCTTTTCATGCCAAAGAGAAATAAATAGGCATAAAATTTGTCGTTTTAACATGCCATACCCTCCCATGCCTCAGACTGAGATACTATACCCCCTAGAAGAGGGAGATTCAAATCTGAGAAGGCATCAAGACATGTGGAAAAAAATCAAAGAGCTACTAGATAGTTCAGTTTCGGACGCTGAAGCCTTAAGCTTAAATAATTTTGATAGTTTTCTTGCACATATAAATACGGATTATATTGGATATAAATTTGCACTGAGATCGAGTCTTAAAAAGCCGCAAATATTTTTGCGTAGAAAATACTGTGACAAAATGTTGAATGCATATAATGAAGATATATTGAAGCTATATAGAGCCAACATGGATATTCAATACATACTAGATGCGTTTGCTTGTTGTAGTTATATAATAAACTACATAAACAAATCGAATAGAGGGGTTTCTCAATTATTGCGAGAAGCCATGAACGAGATAAGTAGTAATAACATTTCAGTTAAGCAAAAACTACAACATATCGGTAATAAGTTCATCAATGGAACAGAAATATCTGCGCAGGAGGCTTCATACAACATCCTTGGACTCCATATGTCAGGATGTAGCCATGGCGAGATTTTTGTAAACACTTCGCATCCTGATCAAAGAGTTGGTATGGTGAAAGCCCAGAGAGATTTAGAAGCACTACCATCAGATTCAAAAGATTATTTCTTACCAAACTTGCTAGATCATTATGTTCAAAGACCGGACGAATTAAATAATTTGTGCCTAGCTGACTTTGCTGCCAAATTTAAATATTCGAAGTCGCTAAATGCCCATTCAACAGGAGACTACGAGGAGGAAAATGATGATGAAGAGCGGGAGGACAATGCCAATGACGGGCGTCCCATGGTACTCAAAAATAGATCAGGAATTTTGAGAGAACGTAGGCACTCTCTTATCCTTCGGTGGAGAAGGTATAGCATAAATATATCCCGATCTGATTATTTTCGAGAACTTGTAATGCTCTTTTTCCCTTGGCGAAATGAGCAAGTGGATATTCTTAGCACCGATAATGAGCAAACGTTCAATGCACAATTTCAAATCATCGAATCAAATAGAAAACGATATGAATATTTGGATGAGGCTCATTTTCAAGAAGTCTTAGATGAGATCCAAGAAGTCAACAATGACAATAATGATGGACAAGAAATTTCAGCATCTCAGTTGCTTGATGAAGAATTCAGGGGATTTGCAGTACCAGAAGTTGCTCGAAACATTAACGTATTTGAAGATAATGTGCATGAAGGCAACTCTGATGAAAATGCAATCCGAATGATTAAATTACCTGCACAAGTTCCAGAAAATGAGCTTAATTTAATGGTGCGATCACTTAACAGTAAACAACGACAATATTACGCTCACGTTATGCATAATATGAATGTTATGCAAATATTTTATGATTACGTTGGAGGTGGGGCGGGTGTTGGAAAAAGTAGACTGATATCAACTATATATCAGTCACTAACTTTAAGATTTAACACCAGAGTTGGTTGTGACTCTGATTCTGCAAAGATATTGCTGTGTGCCCCAACTGGCAAAGCAGCCTTTGGAATTGGTGGACTCACTCTCCATTCCGTGTTCTCTTTGCCTGTTAACCAATATTCAATGGAATTAAGACCCCTTAGCAACGACGCAATCAACACTATGCACTCAAAGCTTATAGACTTAAAGCTTATTATTATTGATGAAATTTCAATGGTGGGTGCAAAAATGTTGTCGTACTTGGATCTCCGTCTAAAGCAAATTTTTAGAAATAATACATACTTTGGCGGAATTTCAATATTGGCATTTGGTGATCTAAAGCAGCTTCCACCAGTTGGCGATAGATGGATTTTTTGCTCCAAACTCGAGAGACCCTTATAGCATAATTTTGGGAGCACCACTTTGGAATTTATTTCAATATTTTGAATTGACCGAAATAATGCGGCAACGTGAGGATTGCGCCTTTGCCATCGCATTAAATAATATGTCAGAAGGAAAAATGACTGACACGGACAAGCTGCTTATTCAACAGAGAATTGTTTTGCCTTCCGAAATAAATAATATTCCCAACGATGCTATAAGATTGTTCTACTCAAATCAGAAAGCGAGCGACTACAATAATATCCGACTTAACCAAATTATTACTGAAGAATATACTTCAAAATCTAAAGATATGCTGAAGGCCAAATCAATATCTGAAAGGAACAAGCTAAATATTTTAGAAAATATTAAGGCATTCAAGACTTCCGAAACCCAAGGCCTTCCCTATCTGCTTAAGCTCAAAACCACAGCTAAATATATGATTACTGTCAATATAAATACCAATGATGGTTTGGTCAATGGAGCAAGTGGACAGCTTATGCATATTGACTATACAGCCAGCGGATCTGATGTGTTAGTTTCGACGCTTTGGCTTAAATTTACTGAAGCAACTGTGGGAGCGCAAGCAAGAGCAAAAAAAAACAAATCCTTTGCACTCTGATTGGACACCAATTGAAAGAGTTTTAAGAACATTTCAATATAGGAAAAATGACCAAGTAACAATTGAACGCTTGCAATTTCCAGTGGTTCCTGCTGAAGCCATAACCATCCACAAGAGTCAGGGAGCAACCTACAAAAAAAGTTGCAGTGCATTTGCAAGATGGCATGAGCCGTGCAGCATTATACGTAGCTTGTAGCAGAGCGACTAATGCATCTGGGCTTTTCCTTATAGGAAAGTTTAATCCGCCTAGAGAAATACAAGCTACCGACCCCGTCTATATTGAGTTGGAAAAACTCCGGGGCGAGAAAAATTGACCACCCACCATCAGATATATTTTGAGAGAGTAGAAGGAAATATTTTGACATATTTCCATAATATTGAGGGCTTGCATAATCATAGTTTAGACATTTCAAATGATTTTATAATAAAAGCAGCAGATATTTTATGTTTCGTAGAGACTTGGAGTAGAGAAGGCCAATTATATAATATAGACGGCTTTGACATACTCGGTCGAATCGATGGTAGCATGTGTACAGGTAGCACTAGACCACCAGGTGGCATAATTGTTTATGCAAAGTCGTACATTGCACAAAGTGCTGAAATATTGTCTGTGGTTAATATTAATCTGGAACATAATAAAGGTTGCCAGATCCTTATATTTCAACACTTAGATACCAAATATGTAGTTGTTTATAGAAACCCGTCTTTCTCCTTTTCCGAATTTCGTAAATTATTTTTAGAACACTTAGAGCAGGAGCTTGATAGGCACAGTAAAATAGTTATTTTGGGAGATTTCAATTCATGCCGGGCTAGAGTTCGAAACCAGTTAGAAATTAGATTGAACGAGCTTGGTATATCATCTCTTTTGCGTGGGGTACCTACAACAAAACAGCTAACTGAAATAGATTGGGTATTTTCGACTAACGTACTGGACAATAAAAGAGCCCAGGTGTATGAAACGGCATATAGCTACCACGATGGTATTTTCGTTTTCAATAGCTAGGAAACTTTTGATAAATTTATCTTTTTGTGTGATGGATCAAAAACATATATATATATATATATATATATATGTCGGAGCATTGCTATTGTTATTATTATTGTTATTCGAATTTAAGTACAGCAACATGAATATTGTATGAGTCGAAATTAAAAGAAAGAAGAATAGAGAGAAAACAGAGTAACTGTCATTGTCGACTTGTATTTCTTATACCACTGAGAGTCGGTGAGAGAGTGAGAGAGAGAGAGCGATTCTTACTCTTCCTCGCCGAGTGTGGCCCGTGCGTAGTGTTGTTGGTGTGCGTGCAGCTCTTTGGTGGCTGATTCGTGTAAGGACACGAAGAAAGCGTTGCAAGAAGTAAAAGCGGTTATATCTGGAATTCGTTGCGTTGCAAGAACGAAAAGCGGTTATGACTGGCTTTCGCTGCGTTGCAAGAACGAAAAGCGGTTACCGCTGGTTTTCGTGGATATTCGTTGAGACGCGAGGAAAAGAATTTATTGGACAGACAGAAGTAAATGGTCTAAGCGAACGGACGTGATTGCGCACTGCGAAATTTAGAAAAGAGAAGTAAATGCCACCAACAAAGATGCCGGGACTCGCTGCTCAAAGTGGGAAGAATTCTGAGGTCGGCGTAGAGACAACCACAGCAACATTTCTTAAGCTGCTAGGCGGACGCCCAGGGACCGGAGAGTGCATGTCGTCGTATGCAAGCCGACTCGTCACTTCGTTAATGACGAAAATGAAAAATATGGAGCTGGAGGAATTGTTGGTGTCAGTTGTGCTTGCGCATACTGCGCAACTGGACAGCAGACTAAAAAAGCTTGTGTGCACCACAAAAGATCAAATCGCGAAGCGAATTACAGCAACAGTTGCAGGTATATGAAATCGGGCAGCGTCAAGAGACTTCGAAAGCAGAAACTACTGTGGGACCTGAAAGGAAGAAGCAGAAGTTTTCAAACATCGTTTGCCATTATTGTGGAAAGACAGGGCACAAAATCGCAGACTGCCGCCAGAAGAAAAATCGCGAATCACAACCATTGGGAAGCGAACATGCTGGAGGCATTGGTATGAGGCCAAAAGAGCAAAAATCCAACGTAATATGCTACAAGTGTGGACAGGCTGGACACATTTCTACTGGGTGCCCTTCGACTGGACAAAGCTCTGAAAAGAGAGTGAACATATGTTCGGTAATGGAACCAAAAGGTGTGCTCGTTCATTCTGGTGAGTTCGTTGATTTTTGTATTGACTCTGGAGCCGAGTGTTCACTCATTAAGGAAAGCGCAGCTGGAAAATTCTCTGGAAAAAGACTTTTTAACGTAGTAATGCTTAAGGGTATTGGAAACGATTCTGTATGTAGCTCCACGCAAATTTTGACCAATGTAACCATTAATGACTTTATTTTGGAAATTTTATTCCATGTCGTTATGGACAAATATTTGAAACACGATGTTACGATAGGCAGGGAAATTTTAAGTCAAGGTTTCGGAGTGACGATCGAGTCAGACAGATTCTGCATTTATAAAGTAAAAGCTGATTAATGTTGTTACTGAACCCAAAACATATGAAGAATGTATTAACCAAAATGTAGAGTTAGACGAAGCTGACAAGAGCCGTTTAATAAACGTTTTGAAACCATACATGGAACATTTTATCTCTGGCGTTCCAGAGAAAAAGGTTAACACAGGCCAGTTGGAAATTCGGTTAATAGATCCAAATAAAACGGTACAAAGGCGACCATATAGGCTTAGTGTAGATGAGAAGCAAACTGTTCGCGAAAAATTAGTGAGTTGATGGCGGCAAATATTATAAGACCGAGCTTTTCCCCATTTGCGAGTCCGATTTTATTGGTAAGAAAAAAAAACGGAACTGATCGCTTATGCGTCGACTATAGGGAGCTTAACGCTAACACAGTTTCGGATAAATTTCAATTGCCTCTTATCTCCGACCAAATTGCAAGGCTACGTGGGGAAGGTATTTTTCTTGTTTGGACATGGCCAGCGGATTTTACCAAATACCTATTCACCCAGATTCAGTAGAGCGTACAGCATTTGTAACGCCAGAAGGGCAATTTGAGTTTTTGGCAATGCCGTTTGGTTTAAAAAATGCTCCGTCGGTGTTTCAGCGGGCAATAATAAAAGCGTTGGGGCCACTTTCGTATTCGTATGTTGTGGTTTACATAGATGATGTATTGGTCGTGGCCGAAACTAAAGATGAGGCAATTTCAAGATTGCAGAAAGTCATAGAAATTCTTATTCAAGCTGGATTCTCATTTAATTTCGAAAAATGTAAATTTTTAAAATCAAAAAATAGAGTATTTGGGTTACGAAGTAGAGGCAGGTGAGCTTAGACCTAATCCTCGAAAATTGCAGGCATTGGTTGAATTGCCACCGCCGCAAACGGTTACGCAGCTAAGACAGTTCATTGGATTAGCATCATACTTTAGACAATTCGTGCCGAAATTCTCCGAAACTTTAAAGCCTCTATTTTGTCTTACGTCTAAAGACAATAATAGTTTTGATTGGAAAGAAAGTCATGAAGTAGTAATCAAGGAGATAATCTTTGCACTGACCCGTAGCCCGGTATTATCCATTTTCGATCCACAATATCCGGTTGAGCTGCATACAGATGCTAGCTCAGTGGGTTATGGTGCAATACTTATGCACAAAATAAAAGATAGAAACCATGTTATCGAGTATTACAGTAAATGTACAACCCCAGCAGAGTCAAGGTATAACTCATATCTTTTGGAAACCTTGGCAGTATTTAACGCAGTAAAATATTATCAACATTATTTAAAAGGTATCAAATTTACAGTATATACTGACTGTAACTCTTTAAAGGCAAGTCAACAAAAGATTGAGTTAGTTGACAAGGTATATCGATGGTGGTTGTACTTGCAATCTTTTGAATTCGATATTGTGTACAGAAAGGGAAAACGCATGGCGCATGTAGACTTCTTCTCAAGAAATCAATAACAAAAAAACTACAGTTTGCTGTCAAAGCTCCTGAAATGCGCGTAGATTTAACTGAATTAAGTGACACCTGGCTTATAGCTGAACAGCAACGAGATCTCGAAATGACATCTTTAATCTCTAAACTAAAAAACAATGAATTAAACGAGAACGTTGCCAGTACGTATGAGTTGAGACTAGGCTTGCTGTATCGTAAACTTCAAAGAAATGGTAGAACCCGTTGGTTACCTGTAGTTCCAAGATCTTATAGATGGGCTGTCATTAACCACATTCATGAGGCTATAATGCACCTTGGTTGGGAAAAGACCCTCGATAAAGTGTACAGTTGTTACTGGTTTGAAGGTATGACGAAATACGTACGAAAGTTTGTTGATAATTGCATCACGTGCAAGCTATCGAAACCGCAATCTGGGAAAATTCAACAAGAGATGCATCCGATTCCTAAAATCGAAATACCCTGGCATACGGTACATGTAGACATCGCCGGTAAACTAAGTGGCAAGAACGACCAAAAAGAGTATGTTATAGTTTTTATAGATGCGTTTACAAAGTACGTTTATTTGCACCATACACTGAAGATAGATGCAGCTAATTGTATAGTATCACTGAAGGTGGTTATTTCCTTGTTTGGTGTACCATCCCGTATCATAGCAGATCAGGGGCGATGCTTTGCAGGATCTGGGTTTAAGGAATTTTGCTCTGCACATAACATCGAGTTGCATTTAATTGCCACAGGAGCTAGTCGAGCAAATGGACAGGTCGAACGCGTAATGAGTACACTTAAAAGTTTACTAACAGCGGTAGAGACGGGCCAACGTTCGTGGCAAGAGGCATTAAAAGAGGTACAGTTAGCAATAAATTGCACAGTCAATCGGGTCACTAAGTTTAGTCCGTTACAGCTTTTAATTGGAAAAGATGTAAAACCATTAGGGATGCTATCGAACATTGTTGATGAAAAATATGATAATCTACAAAATCTAAGAGAACAAACAAAAGAGAATATAGAAAATAATGCCTGTTATGATAAGAACAGAAGCGATAAAGGCAAAGCAAACGTTGTAAAGCATAAAGTGGGTGATCATGTTCTGCTCAAGTGTGAAGAGAGAAATCAGACCAAACTAGATCCCAAATTTAAAGGCCCATTTGTCCTAACAGAAGTACTTGAAGGAGACCGATATTGTTTGAAGTCATTAACAAGCAAGCGAACCTACAAGTATCCTCATGAGTGTTTAAGAGCGTTACCGGTCGAGACAGTTTCTGCGGAGATGGATGAGGATATGATGAGTAGTAGCGTTGAAACAGACGCAATTGGTACCAGTGAAGGTACAGGTGTTGGCGTTGAAACAGACGCAATTGGTACCAGTGAAGGTACAGGTGTTGGCGTTGAAACAGACGCAAGAGACAGTGCCAGTGAAGGTACTAGCGTTGAAACAGGCGCATAAATGAGTATCGTCATGATCAAAAGGCCTCTTCGAGAAACATAGGTAGACTTGGTGCGCTATCTGGACATTCATCTGTATGATTTGGCTATCAAATAAGTTGTAAAGATTATTTTAACATTGATTTAAAGAAAGGCGAAAGAACACTTGAGCGGAGCATATCAACATGAATTGCTAAATTTATACACGAGGACGTGTAATTGTCAGAATTGGCCGTGTCGGAGCATTGCTATTGTTATTATTATTGTTATTCGAATTTAAGTACAGCAACATGAATATTGTATGAGTCGAAATTAAAAGAAAGAAGAATAGAGAAAATAGAGTAACTGTCATTGTCGACTTGTATTTCTTATACCACTGAGAGTCGGTGAGAGAGTGAGAGAGAGAGAGCGATTCTTACTCTTCCTCGCCGAGTGTGGCCCGTGCGTAGTGTTGTTGGTGTGCGTGCAGCTCTTTGGTGGCTGATTCGTGTAAGGACACGAAGAAAGCGTTGCAAGAAGTAAAAGCGGTTATATCTGGAATTCGTTGCGTTGCAAGAACGAAAAGCGGTTATGACTGGCTTTCGCTGCGTTGCAAGAACGAAAAGCGGTTACCGCTGGTTTTCGTGGATATTCGTTGAGACGCGAGGAAAAGAATTTATTGGACAGACAGAAGTAAATGGTCTAAGCGAACGGACGTGATTGCGCACTGCGAAATTTAGAAAAGAGAAGTAAATGCCACCAACAAAGATGCCGGGACTCGCTGCTCAAAGTGGGAAGAATTCTGAGGTCGGCGTAGAGACAACCACAGCAACATTTCTTAAGCTGCTAGGCGGACGCCCAGGGACCGGAGAGTGCATGTCGTCGTATGCAAGCCGACTCGTCACTTCGTTAATGACGAAAATGAAAAATATGGAGCTGGAGGAATTGTTGGTGTCAGTTGTGCTTGCGCATACTGCGCAACTGGACAGCAGACTAAAAAAGCTTGTGTGCACCACAAAGATCAAATCGCGAAGCGAATTACAGCAACAGTTGCAGGTATATGAAATCGGGCAGCGTCAAGAGACTTCAGAAAGCAGAAACTACTGTGGGACCTGAAAGGAAGAAGCAGAAGTTTTCAAACATCGTTTGCCATTATTGTGGAAAGACAGGGCACAAAATCGCAGACTGCCGCCAGAAGAAAAATCGCGAATCACAACCATTGGGAAGCGGGCATGCTGGAGGCATTGGTATGAGGCCAAAAGAGCAAAAATCCAACGTAATATGCTACAAGTGTGGACAGGCTGGACACATTTCTACTGGGTGCCCTTCGACTGGACAAAGCTCTGAAAAGAGAGTGAACATATGTTCGGTAATGGAACCAAAAGGTGTGCTCGTTCATTCTGGTGAGTTCGTTGATTTTTGTATTGACTCTGGAGCCGAGTGTTCACTCATTAAGGAAAGCGCAGCTGGAAAATTCTCTGGAAAAAGACTTTTTAACGTAGTAATGCTTAAGGGATTGGAAACGATTCTGTATGTAGCTCCACGCAAATTTTGACCAATGTAACCATTAATGACTTTATTTTGGAAATTTTATTCCATGTCGTTATGGACAAATATTTGAAACACGATGTTACGATAGGCAGGGAAATTTTAAGTCAAGGTTTCGGAGTGACGATCGAGTCAGACAGATTCTGCATTTATAAAGTAAAGCTGATTAATGTTGTTACTGAACCCAAAACATATGAAGAATGTATTAACCAAAATGTAGAGTTAGACGAAGCTGACAAGAGCCGTTTAATAAACGTTTTGAAACCATACATGGAACATTTTATCTCTGGCGTTCCAGAGAAAAAGGTTAACACAGGCCAGTTGGAAATTCGGTTAATAGATCCAAATAAAACGGTACAAAGGCGACCATATAGGCTTAGTGTAGATGAGAAGCAAACTGTTCGCGAAAAAATTAGTGAGTTGATGGCGGCAAATATTATAAGACCGAGCTTTTCCCCATTTGCGAGTCCGATTTTATTGGTAAGAAAGAAAAACGGAACTGATCGCTTATGCGTCGACTATAGGGAGCTTAACGCTAACACAGTTTCGGATAAATTTCAATTGCCTCTTATCTCCGACCAAATTGCAAGGCTACGTGGGGGAAGGTATTTTTCTTGT
Source organism: Drosophila littoralis (assembly GCA_018903485.1). Classification (NCBI taxonomy): domain Eukaryota; kingdom Metazoa; phylum Arthropoda; class Insecta; order Diptera; family Drosophilidae; genus Drosophila; species Drosophila littoralis. Next base: position 188,393 of record JAEIGF010000331.1, on the reverse strand, counting down.
TTGGACATGGCCAGCGGATTTTACCAAATACCTATTCACCCAGATTCAGTAGAGCGTACAGCATTTGTAACGCCAGAAGGGCAATTTGAGTTTTTGGCAATGCCGTTTGGTTTAAAAAATGCTCCGTCGGTGTTTCAGCGGGCAATAATAAAAGCGTTGGGGCCACTTTCGTATTCGTATGTTGTGGTTTACATAGATGATGTATTGGTCGTGGCCGAAACTAAAGATGAGGCAATTTCAAGATTGCAGAAAGTCATAGAAATTCTTATTCAAGCTGGATTCTCATTTAATTTCGAAAAATGTAAATTTTTAAAATCAAAAATAGAGTATTTGGGTTACGAAGTAGAGGCAGGTGAGCTTAGACCTAATCCTCGAAAATTGCAGGCATTGGTTGAATTGCCACCGCCGCAAACGGTTACGCAGCTAAGACAGTTCATTGGATTAGCATCATACTTTAGACAATTCGTGCCGAAATTCTCCGAAACTTTAAAGCCTTTATTTTGTCTTACGTCTAAAGACAATAATAGTTTTGATTGGAAAGAAAGTCATGAAGTAGTAATCAAGGAGATAATCTTTGCACTGACCCGTAGCCCGGTATTATCCATTTTCGATCCACAATATCCGGTTGAGCTGCATACAGATGCTAGCTCAGTGGGTTATGGTGCAATACTTATGCACAAAATAAAAGATAGAAACCATGTTATCGAGTATTACAGTAAATGTACAACCCCAGCAGAGTCAAGGTATAACTCATATCTTTTGGAAACCTTGGCAGTATTTAACGCAGTAAAATATTATCAACATTATTTAAAAGGTATCAAATTTACAGTATATACTGACTGTAACTCTTTAAAGGCAAGTCAACAAAAGATTGAGTTAGTTGACAAGGTATATCGATGGTGGTTGTACTTGCAATCTTTTGAATTCGATATTGTGTACAGAAAGGGAAAACGCATGGCGCATGTAGACTTCTTCTCAAGAAATCCAATAACAAAAAAACTACAGTTTGCTGTCAAAGCTCCTGAAATGCGCGTAGATTTAACTGAATTAAGTGACACCTGGCTTATAGCTGAACAGCAACGAGATCTCGAAATGACATCTTTAATCTCTAAACTAAAAAACAATGAATTAAACGAGAACGTTGCCAGTACGTATGAGTTGAGTCTAGGCTTGCTGTATCGTAAAATTCAAAGAAATGGTAGAACCCGTTGGTTACCTGTAGTTCCAAGATCTTATAGATGGGCTGTCATTAACCACATTCATGAGGCTATAATGCACCTTGGTTGGGAAAAGACCCTCGATAAAGTGTACAGTTGTTACTGGTTTGAAGGTATGACGAAATACGTACGAAAGTTTGTTGATAATTGCATCACGTGCAAGCTATCGAAATCGCAATCTGGGAAAATTCAACAAGAGATGCATCCGATTCCTAAAATCGAAATACCCTGGCATACGGTACATGTAGACATCGCCGGTAAACTAAGTGGCAAGAACGACCAAAAAGAGTATGTTATAGTTTTTATAGATGCGTTTACAAAGTACGTTTATTTGCACCATACACTGAAGATAGATGCAGCTAATTGTATAGTATCACTGAAGGTGGTTATTTCCTTGTTTGGTGTACCATCCCGTATCATAGCAGATCAGGGGCGATGCTTTGCAGGATCTGGGTTTAAGGAATTTTGCTCTGCACATAACATCGAGTTGCATTTAATTGCCACAGGAGCTAGTCGAGCAAATGGACAGGTCGAACGCGTAATGAGTACACTTAAAAGTTTACTAACAGCGGTAGAGACGGGCCAACGTTCGTGGCAAGAGGCATTAAAAGAGGTACAGTTAGCAATAAATTGCACAGTCAATCGGGTCACTAAGTTTAGTCCGTTACAGCTTTTAATTGGAAAAGATGTAAAACCATTAGGGATGCTATCGAACATTGTTGATGAAAAATATGATAATCTACAAAATCTAAGAGAACAAACAAAAGAGAATATAGAAAATAATGCCTGTTATGATAAGAACAGAAGCGATAAAGGCAAAGCAAACGTTGTAAAGCATAAAGTGGGTGATCATGTTCTGCTCAAGTGTGAAGAGAGAAATCAGACCAAACTAGATCCCAAATTTAAAGGTCCATTTGTCCTAACAGAAGTACTTGAAGGAGACCGATATTGTTTGAAGTCATTAACAAGCAAGCGAACCTACAAGTATCCTCATGAGTGTTTAAGAGCGTTACCGGTCGAGACAGTTTCTGCGGAGATGGATGAGGATATGATGAGTAGTAGCGTTGAAACAGACGCAATTGGTACCAGTGAAGGTACAGGTGTTGGCGTTGAAACAGACGCAATTGGTACCAGTGAAGGTACAGGTGTTGGCGTTGAAACAGACGCAAGAGACAGTGCCAGTGAAGGTACTAGCGTTGAAACAGGCGCATAAATGAGTATCGTCATGATCAAAAGGCCTCTTCGAGAAACATAGGTAGACTTGGTGCGCTATCTGGACATTCATCTGTATGATTTGGCTATCAAATAAGTTGTAAAGATTATTTTAACATTGATTTAAAGAAAGGCGAAAGAACACTTGAGCGGAGCATATCAACATGAATTGCTAAATTTATACACGAGGACGTGTAATTGTCAGAATTGGCCGTGTCGGAGCATTGCTATTGTTATTATTATTGTTATTCGAATTTAAGTACAGCAACATGAATATTGTATGAGTCGAAATTAAAAGAAAGAAGAATAGAGAAAATAGAGTAACTGTCATTGTCGACTTGTATTTCTTATACCACTGAGAGTCGGTGAGAGAGTGAGAGAGAGAGAGCGATTCTTACTCTTCCTCGCCGAGTGTGGCCCGTGCGTAGTGTTGTTGGTGTGCGTGCAGCTCTTTGGTGGCTGATTCGTGTAAGGACACGAAGAAAGCGTTGCAAGAAGTAAAAGCGGTTATATCTGGAATTCGTTGCGTTGCAAGAACGAAAAGCGGTTATGACTGGCTTTCGCTGCGTTGCAAGAACGAAAAGCGGTTACCGCTGGTTTTCGTGGATATTCGTTGAGACGCGAGGAAAAGAATTTATTGGACAGACAGAAGTAAATGGTCTAAGCGAACGGACGTGATTGCGCACTGCGAAATTTAGAAAAGAGAAGTAAATGCCACCAACAAAGATGCCGGGACTCGCTGCTCAAAGTGGGAAGAATTCTGACCCTACGGCCGCTTCGACATATATATAAATATTCTTCGGCTGTTCGCTCTCGATCACATATTTTTTTTTTTGACATGGACATGGACGGAAGCCAGACCAAAAAGCTTGAATTCGCACTTAATAGAAAAGCTTCAATCTGCAAGGGTATTAAATCTTCGGCGTGCCGAAGATAGCCCTTCTTTCTCGTTTCTAATAATTTAGGAATAGCGGACAGTTTTGCAATGCCCCTGTAATTTTTTATATCGGACTTTCCACCTTTCTTGTGGAGAGGAATGATATAAGATTCTTTCCAAAGAGATGGAAAGACAGAAGATTCACGAGATAGATTAAAAAGCTTTTGCAATGGATAAAGAAGGGAAGAACTACACTCCTTGAGTAGACAACTAGGAATATTGTCAGACCCAGGAGAGTAAGAAGATTTTAAAGAGTTTATAGCTAAAAGGAGAGAGGAGTGTGAAATAATAGGAGGAGGTATAGAACTAGAGCAATAAATAGTTTAAGGATAAGAATTATTATTAGGACAGACTGAGGAATAAGTCGATTGGAAAAAATTAGCAAAGAGGTTAGCAGAATCAGAGTCATTACTAGCTTTATCCATCCCGAAAGAAAAAGAAGTTGGCAAACTTGAAGATATACGCTTCAAGTTTACAAAATTGTAAAACTGTCTCGGATTTTTGGCAAATTGCCTTTTACAACGAATTAGATAATTCTCATAGCATTGAGAATTCAGAAGAAAGAAGTTCGACTTGGCTATGGAATATTTAGCCAAATCTGTACACGAACCAGACTTTTTAAACTTTTTAAAATATTTAGATTTTAAGTTTTTAAGATGTGACAATCTGGGAGTAAACCAGGGCGGTTTTGAAGAAGTAGTCGAAGGAATTGACTTGGGAATGCTCATATCTAAGAGGGAGTTTAGGGTGCTAAAAAAAAGCAATAGCAGTATTCATATCAACCGAGTCATATAAGAAAGACCAATCGGTTGCATAAATAAGCTGATTTAGCAATGTATAATTTCCTTTGCGAAAGCAGCGGCGGTGCTTATTGGCTGATGAGCACGAAATGAGACGATTACAATTGAACATTGTAATCTCTAAAGTAGGATGATATACATCCTCAGGAAGAGATAAAGGAGGGTACCTAGACACATTAGAAATAAGGTAGTCGTTTACAAATACAAGGTCAAGTGTTCTATTCAAATGATTAGAAATTGGATTGATTTGAAACAACGAAAGATCAAGCATGCTATAAAATCATGCTGTGCTGAGGGCACTAGATAATTTTCGGCAGTGAATAATCACCAAGAGATTTTCGGCAAATTAAAATCACCCAACACCATAAATAGGTCATTACCACGCACGTGTGAAGAAACTTCTTTAATACAAGTAATATGTTTCATATAAACTTGAATATCAGAAGAAGGAGGGACATAAGAGCATGTAATATAGATATTCCGTGTAGGAAAAGACACCTTAACTGAGACAATCTCAGCGTCAATAGGCGTACTAAAACAGAAAAGTTCTGACTGGAAAGTGGCTTTAACGGCAGTTAACACCCCACCACCTCGAGTCGGCCGATCATTTCTATGCAAAATTAAAACTTCTCGAAAATACCTCAAAATCGGCTATGGTTGAATTTAACCATGTTTCGCAAAATGCTATTATATCCGAGTCGAAGGAAGTACTGGCCATGAAATGATTTTTAAGCTTTGAAATAAGACCTCTGACATTCTGATAATGAATACAGATTTGGATTTATTTGGAATGATATTTCACGAGGGGTGGAGAAATTAAATTTGGTTATTGACACGGTAGCAGAAGATTTGCTAGCAATATACTCTGCCAATGACTCAGAAGTGGTGTCCGATGAAAGTCGAGACACAAAAACTTGCCTACGAGGGGCAACAACTGTTAAAGTAGGTGCTGATGGGGCTGCAGGTAGTACAGGAGATGGAGGAGCTAAAGAGGCACCATGATTGTGTTTAACAATCTGGGCAAGATTACGCGCAGGTCTACCTTTGCGGCCAGGAGCTGACGGGGCTGAGGCAGTTTGGATAACTGTGACGGTATCAGGTACGGGCTCTACTGGAACTACTATAGGGGATGAAACGGAGGTAATTGGGCAGTCGCTTGGGGAAGGCGATAAAGACAACATTGGAGATAAATCCATGTTGCTAGGTAGGGACAAGAAAGGCATAGGTGTCTGAACAGACGTAGACGGCAATTGCAAAATTTGAGGCTCCAACCGGCGATTGGTTGGAGACTCAAATTTATAATTGGCAAGCAACTCAAAACTCGAGTCAAATTTACTCGACAGTTGCTTAGCCACATTATTTAATTTTAAGAATTGATTTCTCACAGAATTATACATTCTGAAGAAATCAATTTGCTTGTCGATGCAATCTGGGCACGACCAACGCAAGCCACCGCAACCCTTCTTGGCAACTGCAGCGATCTTGTCGCAATCACGCCCAGTGAGTCCTGCACATTTAGCATGCATCATATTCTCACACAGCCAGCAATTAACTAATTGCGTTTCCTCGCAACTTCCCGACGATGCCGTAATCATCGTTCGATATTGGGACTCGAGGTAAACACAAAGATCTTCAATTGTAGGTAGATCTGGCGACGACGCTAATGAGCGTTCCCAATCTACTCTAAGTTGCTTAGGCAGGCTTTTTTATCAATTCCAGTTTTTTCCAGCAAAATCGAACATGAGCGACAGGTCTGCACAAACTGCCTGAGACACTCGGCGTCTCCATGTTGAACTGCTAATTAATGATCAAATCCATGTAATGTAAAAACAATACTCGTTTGTTGTCATATAAGTTCACCAGCATTTTCCATGCTACTGGGTAATTTAATTCTATCAAAGTAGCAGCTTCCTCTGATAGCGAATCCTTTAAATAATGGAAGCGATGTAAGTCAGTAAGTCTCCGACAGTCATGGACACGCGATAGGAACACCTCCTTGAATGCCGGGCAATCTATGAATTTACCACTGAAAGTTGGCAGCCTAACCGTGGGCAACTTCATTTCCTCCATAGGGGTTATACGATGTTCATTCATAGTCTGATGGAAACACTTCTCATTGAATGAGGTAGATTCCGGATGTCCGTGCTCCTTGTGCTCATAAAGCTCATGACGTAGCTCTGCTACTCCCACGATGTAGGTCTCTTCAAACACATCCCTGATTGCTGTATCAAAATACCTTGTTCTAATCTCATCGTTGTCTCGCACTCGTACAAGCTGCTGATGGTTGCGTTTAAATTCTGCGTTCATTTCTACCAATGATTCGAATCGGTATGTACCGATTCATCAACCTTGTATTTTTTCAGTGATTTCTCCAACGAGGTTAACAGTGCAGTTTGCTCAAAAGTTAAATACATGAGATTTTCGGCCATTATGAATACCTAACCTTACACGTTAGTGTCATATTGCACTCACTTCAGCAATCACGATCCAATGTCCAATCCCAAATTCCTCAGTCCAATCGCCAAGAATCAATCCTCACAGGAGGCACCAAAAATATGTTGGATATCGGCTGCGCCAGGTGCGGAGCCCCAAACTGCCCGTAGATATGATGCGGCCTGCGGCGTGGTTTTCAACCGAGGCGGCTTTGAGAGATTTCACGATTGGTGGGAATAATGAGGTTAGCAGACGAATCCCAGTTCACGAGCGGGGTCGTTCATTTTAAACTTCAACTTTTATTGAACTTAACCTAAATACTATGATTATTAATTTGACCTACACAGAGCATACGTCCGTTGACTTGGACTGACGCTCACAGACTTCAACATGTGTCGCAAATTCCGCTGTTACTAAGCGTGCAAATTTAAAGCTCAATAGAATTACAAAATACAAGAAAATAAGATAACTTAAAGTAACAGGACTGAATGCTCGACCGCTTGAGACAGCCACTAAATCCAACTCAACTCAACCGTGATAGTAGCGATCTATTGAGTGATAAGACATTATTCAAATGCGGCTGATCTAAGCGCAGGCGCATTTTCGTTAATCGCTCTTTTCATGCGCTCTATTATAATATCCGCTCTTAGGCTGGCGCGATTGCTCTTGCTGATTGGCTGTAGCCCAAACAATAATAAAAATAAAAACGAGAAAGAAGGGCTATCTTCGGCACGCCGAAGATTTAATACCCTTGCAGACCCAACCTTTTAATGCCGAGAAAATGGTTAAGGCCGAGTTTGGTCAAGGTATATTGATAAACAAAAAAAAGGCTTTTAATCAAAAACCGATGTAAATAAGATTTAGCAAAAATGAAGGGAGCATAGTGAAATCTTTAAATGCCGTGTTTAATCGCAAAATCATGAAAAACAAAAAATTCTCCACACAAAAACTTAATAATATGATATAGTGGTCCGATCTTAATAGGATTTTGCATATATATGAGGAGCATAGTAAAACTAATAAATGCCGAGTTTGGTTAAGATATCTTGAAAAACAAAATGTTTTTTCATACAAAAACTTAATTTTCGATCGATCGTTCCTATGGCAGCTATATGATATAGTGGTCCGATCTTAATAGGATTTTGCATATATATGAGGAGCTTAGTAAAACTAATAAATGTCGAGTTTGGTCAAGATATCTTGACAAACAAAATGTTTTTTCATACAAAACTTAATTTTCGACCGATAGTTCCTATGGCGGCTATATGATATAGTGGTCCGATCTTAATAAAATTTTGCATATATATGAGGAGCATAGTAAAACTAATAAATGTCGAGTTTGGTCAAGATATCTTGATAAACAAAATGTTTTTTTCATACAAAAACTTAATTTTCGACCGATCGTTCCTATGGCAGCTATATGATATAGTGGTCCGATCTTAATAGGATTTTGCATATATATGAGGAGCTTAGTAAAACTAATAAATGCCGAGTTTGGTCAAGATATCTTGACAAACAAAATGTTTTTTCATACAAAAACTTAATTTTCGACCGATCGTTCCTATGGCGGCTATATGATATAGTGGTCCGATCTTAATAGAATTTTGCATATATATGAGGAGCATAGTAAAACTAATAAATGTCGAGTTTGGTCAAGATATCTTGATAAACAAAATGTTTTTTCATACAAAAACTTAATTTTCGACCGATCGTTCCTATGGCAGCTATATGATATAGTGGTCCGATCCAGCTGGTTTTGACATATGTGCTGCGTGCAACAGAATTAGGGACTTCTGCAAAGTTTCATTAAGATAGCTTTAAAACTGAGGGACTAGTTCGCATAGAAACAGACAGACGGACAGACGGACAGACGGACAGACGGTCAGACGGACAGACGGACATGGCTATATCGACTCGGCTGTTGATGCTGATCAAGAATATATATACTTTATGGGGTCGGAGATGTCTCCTTCTATGCGTTACACATTTCACGACAAAATTATAATACCCTCTGCAAGGGTATAATAACACTAATAATAATAAAAATTATAATAATATTAGAAATAATAATAATAATACAAATAATAATAATGACAATAATAATAATAATAATAATAATAACAATAATAATAATAATAATAATAATAATAATAATAATAATAATAATAATAACAATAATAATAATAATAATAATATTAATATTAATAATATTAATATTAATATTTATATTAATAATAATAATAAAAATAATAATCATATTACAATATTACAATATTTATATTAATAATAATAATAAATATAATAATCATATTACAATATTTATTTTAATAATAATATTATATATAATAATGATATTAAAAATAATATTACAATGGTATACTTAAGAATAAGAATAAGCACAAAGTAAAACAAAAGAATTAAGTGTGACCAGGATTCAAGTATTAGTTGTTGCCGAAAACTTATACATATTTCAATATTCCTTCTCAACAATTGTATACTTGAAAAACTTATTAATAACAATTCATTTCATTAATACATTTTACATGTTTGTTCTTTTGCAAATTTTTAGTTAGTACATCGGAAGCCATATCATTAGTAACAGTAAGATTTGCAGGAATGACGATTTCGTCTGCCTTCAGCATATTCAGGCAATTATACTGCTTGCGGGGTCTACCTGGTTTTCCAGTTATTATCATTCGTGGACGCCCTGGACCACGAGCTTCACAGTTTACTTACTGCACTCTCATATTCGTCTGTATCTTCCCTTTCAGTATGTCGTCCTCCGATTTCAATCTCTGTCTGTGTCTGCAGGACATTCTCAGCCTCAGCCTGCTGCACTGTTTCCTTTTAATCGCACTGTTTCCTTTTTATCGCTTACAGATCCACCTAAATTACTTTCTATAAAAATAACTTCTCTGCTTTCGATAACTTTCTTCGACTCTGGACAAAATAGGCGTTATGCTTTTGCTGCCATCGAATTTCTAATCATTACATATTCGATTCCTTTGGGACTAAACTTATTTCTGTGCACCTTTATTTAAGACAATTGCTTTTGAGCCGAAAACCTTCAAATGCGACACAGACGGTTTCTTGCCTGTCCAAACCTCAAATGGCCAATGTCTTGGTTTCTGACCTGTTGCGTAAGTATGCTGCAGTCCTTACCGCCTCACCCCATAGTGTTTCATTTACCCCCGAGTGTACTAGCATACTTCTGGCCATCTCTACCAGTGTGCGATTTGCTCACTCAGCAACTCCGTTTTGCTGCGGAGTATTACCATATACTCAGTTGTCAGTTGTCTTTTAATTCCGTGTTCCGACAGGAATTTTTCAAATTCATGACTAACATATTCGCGCCCGTTATCGCTTTGAATTGTTTTTACCTTTTTTCCGCATTGTCTCTGGGCAAACACAACAAAGTCCTTAAACGCGCTTAATATTTGGTCGCGAGACTTAAAAATAATACACAACTGTGTAACGTGAGTAATCGTCAATGAATGTTGCAAAGTACCGTGCGCCCCCGGCAGACGGTCTGCTTATTGGTCCACAAATATCAGTGTGAATCAAACTCAATAATTGTGCCGCACGATTTTCAGATGCTTTTGGAAATGGTTTTACACTTATTTTACATTTTGCGCAGGTTTCACACAAATCATTTTTTATTTCAAAATTTTTATTGATTGATTTTAAACCATGCACCATCTCATCGCTTGTCATTTTCCTTAAACTGGCCAGATTTAAGTGTCAAAAACGATAATGCCATTTCCATAACTCAGTGCTGCTTGCCTTAGAGTACATCCACTGCTTCATTTTTACATCAATGGTGAACAAATCACCTTTCTTGTATGCTTTCAGTATATTCACATTATCTCTGTCTTTTATCACTGCTCTGTCTTTATCGAAAATAACTCTGTATCCTTTTTCGACTGCTTTGGATACCGATATAAAGTTTGCTTACAACTCATTAACAAACAACACATCTTGCAGTTCAAGATAAAAATTTCCCACAGTAATGCACGCAGTACCAATGCCGACGGCAAATATGAAATTTTCTCCTGCAAGCAATATTTACTCTTTGTGCTCTCTACAAACCATGACCTATCACAACACATGTGAGCAGTGGCGCCACTATCCAGACACCACGTCAATTTTTTCAAGTTGTCATTTTTCTGCGCATTCGCTAGTATGGCTAGTGATCGTTTTATTTCAGCGTCTCTCTCTTTGCCTTCTTTACTTTTCTCTTTTTCCTTGCACTCAGCAATAAAATGACCTTCGCGGCCGCATCTATAACATTTTTTATTCCTTTTCGGATCTGTTTTTTGATGTTCACTTGTTGTCTTTGTCCTTCTTCAATAATCTTGATTTTCAAATCAGACAAGGACGGCAACTGTTCGTGCGTTTCGATCGCTACAACAAAGTTTTAAAACTTTTTTCCTAATCCCGTTATCAGCAAAATTGTGAGCATGTCTTCATTTATGTTCATTTCCATTTCTTTTAATTTTTCAACTATGTTGGAAAACTCATTCACATAGTTTTGCATACTTGCACCTTCTGGCATACTCAGTCGGAGCAAACTTTTGAATAACGCAATTTGTCTTGCTGGCCCGCGCGGTTGATACACACTTATTAGCTTCTCCCATGCTTCTTTGGACGACGCACAATTTTTGATGAAATTAATCTGCGACGCTTTAACACCCAGCAATATGCTTCTAGTGCCTTTTCGTCCCGTGTATCAAACTGAGCCTTCTGTTCTTCGCTGTCACCTTCATTTTTAACAATTCTTCCGCACACTATCGGCCATAGATCGTTTTGCACCAAAATGCTTTTCATTTGCACTGACCACACTGCGTAATTTTCGTAATCCAACTTTTCGATAGAATATAACCCTTGTCCACTCATGATTATTAATTTTTCCTATAATCCCACACAGTAATTACGATTAATAGCACGATTTCGTGTTTAGAGCCCTGGGACCTGTTGGTTATATGATGTTTTTTATAGTGGAACTAAACAGGAAAATGTATCGGATTCAAAGGTTTCTTTTTTATTACGCATCTGTACGTCTACATCGTTCAGTGGTTCCTAAGCGACAGACAATGGTATACTTAAGAATAAGAAAAAGCACAAAGTAAAACAAAAGACTTAACTGTGACCAGGATCAAGTATTGGTTGTTGCCGAAAACTTATGCATATTTCAATAATAATAATAATAATAATAATAATAATAATAATAATTATATTAATGTTAATATTAATAATAATGATAATAATAATAATAATAATAATGATAATAATAATAATAATAATAACAATAATAAAAATAATAATAATAATATTAATAATAATAATAATAATAGTAATATTAATATTAATTATGATAACAATAATATTAATAATAATAATAATATTAATATTAAAAATAATAAAAATATTAATAATAATAATATAATATTAATATTAATAATAATAATAATAATAATATTAATAATAATAATAATAATAATAATAATAATAACAATAATAATAATAATAATTATAATAATAATAATATTAATATTAATAATATTAATATTAATATTTATATTAATAATAATAATAAAAATAATAATAATAATAATAATAATAATAATAATAATAATAATAATAATTGTTGGGATATTTCTGGTGTGCCTAAGATGCACATAAGGAAATCACACGTAGTGGTTCGGTTAAACGTTTAATAGAAACTTCAAAGCATGAGTACAAAAATCTGAACAAGTACTCAATTACAGAATGAGTACTATGCTGATACAATGTTGCCAGATTATAAAGAAGCTTAACAGCTTATTGTAACTATTTTAACACTTCTTCTTAAGCTAATTATAATCAGTTGGAAAAAAAAAACAAATTTAATTCAATCCAAGTGTTTTTACAAAGCGTACGTGCTTTTGCTTACTTAAACATTTTGTTAGTATATCTGCAATATCATTACATTGTACCTTTTCACGTATAAAATGATACCTTATGTCTATGTGCTTAGTGCGTTTATGATGGACTGGATTATGCGCAATATGTTGCGCGCTTAGGTTGTCGCCACATATAGTCAACGGCTCTGTAGCCTTTGACCATCCCATCTCACTAAGTAGCCTGCGTAGATAAACTGCTTCTTTGGGAGCCATGGACAAAGAAATATATTCTGCTTCAGTGCTGCTCAATGCGACAACGCTTTGCTTTGATGAAGTCCAAGAGAACGCACTGCCTGCCAGGAAAAATGCGTAGCCACTATAGGATCTCCTGTCCAGCCGATCGTTGCCCCAATCTGCATCTGCATAGCCTTTTGGTGGTTTGCCATTTTTACGGTATACTAATTTCATATTCTTTGTATCCGCAAGATATCTTAGGATGTGCTTTGCTGCAGACTGGTGTTCTGCATGAGGATTACCATTTCTTTGTGATAATTTGTTTACAGCATGCAAAATGTCTGGTCGGCTCAAAACTGCTAAGTATATAAGCGAACCAATTAATGACTGATATTGCGTTATATTTACCTTTACACAAGTATCGTCGTTGCAGTCCACTTGAAAACCTGGGTCAAGAGGTGTGCTTGCTGGACGGCAATTGCTCATGCCATACTTGTCCAATAGGCCTTGAATGTGCGTTTTCTGGCACAGCGAAACGGAGCCTCGATCGCCGTCGCGTTGGATTTCCATGCCTAGGAAATAGCTAATGGGGCCTCCATCGTGCATTTTAAAATGCGATGCAATCTTCTTCTTAATCACGGCTATGTCTTCTTCGCTGGGACACACTATGATTAAATCGTCGACGTAGACAGCGATGTAGCTGAATTGTTGTTGCTTTTGCTTGACGTATAAGCATGTTTCATTTTTGCATCTTTTAAAATCCATGCTTCTTAATACCTCATCGAGCGTATTGTTCCAAACTCGTCCGGATTGTTTAAGTCCGTAAAGTGCCTTTTCTAGTTTGAGGACTTTATTTGGGTGAATTGTCAATAAAATTCGGCGGTTGTTTCATGTACACAGTTTCATTAAGCTTACTATTTAAATATGCGTTTGAAATGTCGACCTGATGCATATACAGCTCTTTTTCGGCAGCTATTGCGAATAACATGCGAATGGTTTAATATCGAATTACGGGAGAAAACGTTTCCCAGTAATTGACACCAAATTGTTGCCCACAACCTTGTGCAACTAGTCGAGACTTAAATTTTTCAATATTACCATCTTTATCTCTCTTGATTCGGTAAACCCATTTTGAACCACTGGCCTTTTGTCCAGGAGGTAGCTCACACACTGACCATGTCTCATTTGCTTGTAGAGCGTCGTACTCTATTTGCATAGACTGTTGTAGTAGGGCGTCCGCAGGGCTTCCAGGTTTACTTTACGAAATGTTGTATCGTTGGGGGAGCGTTTCTGCTCTGCACAAATTTTCTTAATTGGGTTTAAAAAAAAACACGTTTTGTTCGCTTGAAGGTTATTTTTCATCTGTTCTATATTTTCAGAGTACATTACAATGTATTAGTGTAAGTGAGGTGAATTTCATGTTCCCTGTACTGCTTCCGGAGTTACATGGCGGTTGGATGGTGACTGCCGGATACACTTCTTGTGTGAACATGCCGCCCGCCTTGCAGTATTGCAAAAAGAAAAAGGGAGAGGGAAGTGGCTCTGTTCCTACTGGTGAGCGCAGGAGCCAGACAGTATCCACCCGAAGACCGTGTTTTGGGCCAGTGGTGCGCCGCCATGGCTCGGCAGGACGCCTTGGAGAATTAAGTCTGGGTAGATATCCGAGCCCAAAACCAGATTGGAGATTTCCGGCTGGAACCAGCGATCGTCTGCCAATCGAACGTTGTTGAAAGGCTCGTTCAGTTTCTCGCTGACGAGCTTCGTTGGAGTTCGATACCGGAGATTTGGCATCACCTGCAGGATGACCTCTCGCTGGAAGCTAGAGGTCCTGGAACTTATAATGGCCGAGGATTGGCTTGGCTGACGGATTGCCCGGAGGCCTTTGCCAAGGATGCGTCGATAAGACTTACCGGACCCGGACAGCACGGGTCTAAAAGTGCCCGAGTGTCGCGGGTCGCCTTGCCGTTTCCAAGTCGGATGAGTGCTCTCGGGAGCACGGTTGTCCTTTTGTGTTCCATTAAAGTCGACAAGGAGATGGAACCAGCGGATGAAGGCGGCGCGGAGCGTCGCGCTTGGGCCTTGGTGCTGCGCATTGTTTGGGATCGCTCTGGAGATCGCGATGGCATGCGACGCGCTTCTTGGAAATGAAGCAAGGTGTGTTGGTCGCCCTGGCACTTGCGGCACTTGTCCTTGCGGCGACAGGACTCCCCTGAATGTTGGTGAGCCAGGCAGTTTGGGCAGTATTTGTTGACCAGAACTGCTCGGAGTCTCTTCTCTGGAGACAGCCGCATGAACCGCTGGCACTTTCGCAGCGCGTGGACTCCTCGGCATACTCGGCATCGGAACGATTCCGTTGCCGGTCGGCTCTTGGATCGGCCTTGTTGTTGGCGTGGAGACATCGTGCTGTTATGTGAAGAAGGTTGAAAAAAACATAATAGACATTACTGATGCGGCTTTATACGGATGGTCCGCAGACCAATGGCTCTAGGATTCTAGTCTTTACTGGAGATTCTACTGGATGGAGATTCTATCGGGAGCAGGATCAGCTTAGAGATAGGTCTCTTGGAGTCACCTCGGGCTGTTAACACGTCGACCACTCGGACTCTTTGGTCGTCGCCAGGATAGGTCGTTTGGATTCGACCAAGACGCCAGTCATTAACTGGAAGATTATCTTCTTTAATAATGACTAGATCGTTGTAAGTCTCGCGTTGGAGTTTGCCATTTGTTTCTTTTGTGTAACTCTAAAAGATACTCATGTTTCCAACGGAGACAGAACTGTTGTTGCAAAGCCTTCAAGCGCTGCTAGCGGTTGATGATGGACGTGGCGTTTTCCTTGATCTCTGGCTCTGTGGCGGAAAGTATAGGACCCCCGACTAGAAAATGACCGGGAGTCAGAGCCAGGAGATCAGTAGGACATTGGAGATATCGGTCTTGAATTCAGGCATGCTTCAACTTTGGATAGGAGCGTGGAAAGCTCTTCGAAGGTGTATTTGGAGGTCGATGTAGACTTATAAAATAGATTTTTGAAACTCTTTACACCTGCCTCCCACAGGCCACCCATATGCGGTGCACTAGGAGGGTTGAAGTGCCAGGACAGTTTCTGGAGACTGTAAGTGGCCTGGAGTTGAGTCTTAAGCGCTTCTACAAAATCGCGCGAGAGGACTTTGGCCGCTCCGACGAAGGTTTTGCCGTTGTCGGAATGCATTTGACTTGGGCACCCTCGTCGTGCCACAAATCTCGCAAATGACGCTAGGAATTTTTCTGTGGTCAGGTCAGATGTAGCTTCTAGGTGGATGGCTTTGGTGCTGAAGCACACAAAGACGCACACGTAGCCTTTTGTAATAAGACAGGCTCGACCTGTGTAATTTTTCACATCGAAGGGGCCTGCAAAATCGACTCCTGTGTGAGTGAACGGTCGAGAGAATGTGAGTCTCTCCACAGGCAAGTCGCCCATGAGCTGCGTTTGCAATTTCTTTTTTCGAATGACGCAGATTTTGCGGGAATGGATTGTGGATTTGACCAACACCTTCAGCTTTGGAATCCAGTACTGTGATCGTATTAAACGCATCATGAGCTGGTTGCCTCCATGCAAGGATATAAGATGGGTGAAAACGGTCAAAAGACGCGAATATGCACATGTGTATGGCAGTATGATTGGATGCCGCTCATCGTAGCCGAGTGCTTCGGCCGCTCTTACACGACCACATGCTCGAATAATTCCCTTACCATCTAGAAAGGGGTTCAAATTAAGGAGTTTGCTGGAAGTGAGCTGTTTCTTCGTGCTCAAGCAAGTGTGCTTTGACGAGTATGCTTGTCTCTGGGTCAGGAGAATGAGTCTTTCTTGTGCATAAGAAATCTCGTTGCTGTCAATTGCAATAGTTGACGGGAGCGACAATCGTTTGCAACGCTTGAAGAAGCGATAGATGTATGCTAACACTCGCAGGGCTCGATCGAACTTGGAGAAGCGCTCGAGGAAAGAAAATGAGGGAGCCGTGTTTGCCAGGTTTACTTTAATCGTACGTTGCTCTATTGTCATTGCCATTGGTTCTGAGGTAGGCGTAGCCATTCTGGCCCGTGCCACCACAGCTCATTGTTGACTAACACTTGTGGTGGGGCACCTCTGCTCGCTAGGTCCGCTGGATTGCACTCGGATCGTACATGGGACCATTTATTGGAGTCGGTGGCCTGAGTAATTTTTGCGACTCTGTTTGCTACAAAGGTAGTCCAGGCGCATGGTGGCTTATGAAGCCAAGCTAGCACAATTGTGGAATCTGTCCAATAGAACCAGTCGCCGCCAGCGGAAGGTAGCTGGGGACTGAGTGCAGCGGATAACTCGGACAGAAGTGCTGCTCCGCACAGCTCTAGTCGTGGCAAGGATACCGTCTTGACCGGAGCGACCCTCGTTTTCGCTGTTAGGAGATGTACTGAGATGCGATCTTGTATCTCAGTGCGCACGTAAATGGCGGCCCCATATGCACGCTGCGAAGCGTCACAAAACCCGTGGTATTGAATAGTCCCCTGTGGGCGGAATTCGACCCATCTAGGGATGCGAATCGCACTGAGGCCCGGATACTCTTGCAGAAATAAATTCCACTTACTGAGAAGACTCTCAGGTAGCGGATCGTCCCAGCCCAGTTCTTGGAGCCAGATCTCCTGCATGAATATTTTTGCCTGAATAATGACTGGACCCAGCCAACCTGCTGGATCGAACAGTTTGGCAATCTGTGAAAGGACTTCACGTTTGGAGACGGACTGTTTGGTTGTTAGGTCGGATGGAGTGAAAAAGAACTCATCGGTGTCAGATTTCCATCTGATCCCGAGAGTCTTTGCCGAACAGGCTTCTTCGATCTCTAAGAAGTCGGCGCAAAGCAAGTGGTCCTTGGGAATCGCTCTTAGCAAGTCCTTTTCATTGGATGTCCATTTTCGCAAGGGGAACCCGGCAGATTCAAGGGCTTTGCGGAGTTCTGCAATTGCTTGATCTGCCGTTGATTTGGAATGGGCTCCCGCTAGTACATCGTCGACATACATATCGGTTGCGATAATGTGACTTGCTAAGGGATAGAGCGAACGAACGTCATCAGATAACAGATGTAGTACCCGGATTGCCAAAAAGGGGGCACAGTTAACTCCAAACGTGACTGTGCTGAGTTCGAAGTCACGAAGCTCGTTGTCCTTTGTTCGGAACAGAATTCTCTGATAGGGCGTGTGTTTGGGATGCACAAGTATCTGCCGATACATTTTCGTGATATCGGCGTTGAAGACATATCGGAAGAAGCGCCATCTTAGAATTTGAATGGTTAAGTCGGATTTGTAGAACGGGCCCTGCATGTAGCACATCGTTCAGACTTTTACCATTCGATGACGGGTGGGAGGCGTTAAATACTACGCGGAGCTTGGTCGTGGTGCTGTCAGGTTTGTGAACAGCATGGTGTGGTAGATAAAAGTTATCCGAACCATTGCTTGGAGGGACTTGTCGCATGTGACCTAAGTCCAGATATTCCTGGATCACCGCATCGTACTGCTCCTTAAGGGGGGCATTTTTTGCCAGACGATTCTCATTTCGTAGAAATTGAGCTAGTGCGATGGACATTGAATGGCCTAACTGGATGTGATCGGAATTCTTGAATGGTAGTGTGACCAAGTATCTGCCGTTTTTATCCCTTTTAGTGGTTTTTTGGAAATTGCGCTCACAAAACAGGTCGGATTCCTTTTCCAGCTTTACTGGAATATCCTCCACCTCCCAACATTTTGTGAGCAGTTTATCCAAGCTCGCATTTGGATTCAGCGAGACTTTAGTCGAAAAGGATGCGACAGATTTGGCACTGGTCTTAGAAACGGGGCCTGTAAGGATCCAGCCGAAAATCGTTTCTTGACCAAGGAGAGTGCCACATATGTTCGGATAGGAGCCACCTAACAATATGGATGGGAGGATATCGGCGCCGAGAAGCACGTCTATCTGTGAGCTTCTATAGAAAGAGGGATCGGCCAAGTGTAATTTTGGAAGTTCTTCCAAAGCGGTTTGGGGGATGGTGTGTGATGGAGGGCAAATTGCCTGCTAGCTTTGGAAGAACATAAGCCGAGGTTTCAATATGAACCCTGGGCTTTATCGGAGAGCCAATATTAAAATGGCAAAGTTTTTGAGGTTGAGCCGAAATAGCTTGATTCAAACCGGAGACCTGTGCGTCGACGGGTTGATAAGGAAGTTTAACCCTTTTGAACAATCGCTCTGAAATAAAGGTCGCTTCAGACCCAGAGTCGATTAATGCCCGAGCTGTATACTTTGTGCCCAAATGACACACTTGGATGACAGCCGTGCCGAGGAGAACACCATGTGAGTTTGCTGATAAGTAGTTTTGAACGGTAGCTTGGGTTGAAGTCGAAGTGGACTGTATAGACGAAGGAGGGTTCAAAACTATTGGTGTTGTGGAAGCTGAGGGCACCTGGGGTCTGTCACGGTGGAGCAGCGTGTTGTGACGTCCCTTGCACGTGAAACAACTATGTGCGCTGGTGCAGTCTTTCAATTGGTGCTGTCTGGCGAAGCAGTTTAAGCACAGCTTTTGTTGCTTAATGACGGAAACTCTCTCGGGTACGGACATTTGTAGAAAACGTGGCCATAGACGCACGGGATGGTTTTCCTTCTGACACAATTTGCAGTGTTGTGACTTTGTAGTCACTGTTGCTTCGAAGGCTCTCAGGTGGTTGGACTCTTTTCTTGTGGGTTTGTACTGGGGTGGCGTATGTGCGGTAGGTCGTACATCCTCTATCGCCTCCAAGGTGCGATATCGGTCGATCAGAAATGAATTCATCTCGGACCATTGAGGTATCTCTGCCTTATCGTGGAGCGATTGTTCCCATAACGACAGCGTGAGCTTAGGCAATTTAGAGGAGCACAAGAAAATAAGCAGACAATCCCAATTTTCGGTGCTCACCCTGGACAAGTCGAGAGCCGTTAAACATCCCTGGATTGTGCCCTGAAGCTCTTGAAGGGCGGCTCCAGACTCTTGTGTTGCTAAGGGGAGATTGAAAAGAATTTTCAATTGACTATTGACTAATAGTCGCTTATTCTCAAATCTCTCCGTCAGGCTCGCCCACGCTGACTGAAAGCCGTCATTCGTGAGCGGGGACTTGGAGACAATTGCCCTAGCTTCGCCGCTGGTTTTGGAATTTAGATGGAACAATTTTTCCACCGGCGTCAATCTTGGATTGTTAATATAAACCGCTGTAAATAAGTCTCGGAAAGTAGGCCAGCGTAGGTAATCCCCACTGAAAACTTCAGTGTCGCATGGCGGGAGACTGCAACCCCTGGACATGGAGAAGTTGGAGGGGGGTTGCTCAGCTTGTCTATTTAAAGCCGTGGCTCTTTCTATTTTTTCACTTAGTTGAGCCGCACATCGGTCGTAAACGGAGTACGAGTAATCATATTTAGCTTGCATAGCCACCAGGTCACTGCTGCTGTAAGCGCCTTGGTTGAGAGCTTTGGAACATAACTCGTACTCGCGTTCTACCTTTTCCCATAAAGTCTTAATCTGATCTCGTCGGACTTGGAGAGTGAACAGTGACACGTCACTGTCCGCTGCGTCATTTATCTTCACTTCAAACTGGCCTAGTCGGTCAGTTATAGAAACAAAGTCGTTCAGTGCCATTTCGCTTGACTTCTGCATTTTTGCGTAGTCGAACGGGTAATTTTGGGGTAATATCTCTTGTTGGAATCGGACTCACAGTCTTGCGGACGGTTGTGCTGGTACTCTCGACCTTGAGTTTCCCGAAAACTGCTCTAGGTGAGGTTAAAGGTCGCTTTGACTCCTTAACGGACGGTGCTGTGAGTCGTTTGTGGCAGTTTTGATCACCACCGATACTAGGGTCTTCACAGAGCCAAAAATTTTAATAACCAGGTGAAATGTGATCAAATACAAATAATTTGAATCAGCCGAGCGAAAACGGAATAAGAAATGGCACAGGAACGATGGAATCGAGATATCAGAATAAAATGGAATGACCGAAATGGTGTTCACTATTGAGTCCAACGAAATCGGAAAATTTTGTTAAATTAATTATTTTACTAATAATTTACTAAATTGCTGCTTATTTCTTATTAATTATTGAGCTCAAGAAAAGGTACGTTTATTCTAAACGCAGCTCAATGGAAGGTTTTCTGTCATAGAATTATTTGTATAATTTGTTATTTTAAGAAAAATCGCACGGATATTCGATTTATTACGCAACTTGGAAACGTCTTAACTTATAATTATGATTTATAAATTTTTATAAGAATAAGAAAAAGTAATGCATATGTTTGTATTTTATTAAGTAAACGCAGCTCAATGGCAAAGTGGAAACATACAAAAATATAAAGTTTCTCAGAATCAGTTTATCGAAAACCGATCTTGATACTTTACAACCCTGATGTTTGTTTACCTTTGCACTTGCCAATTAATTGGTAAAAATAAATATATAAATTGATCTTGAAGCTGCTGTGGAGGAAAAATAGCAAACAATACACATATAATATGATGTGCGTGTGTGTGTATACATGCAGGTGAATTTGCACAGTGTGGTTTTAAATAACTAAATAACAATCAGAATTGTGTGTCTTATTTTTTATATTTAGGTATGTGATTATTTGGTGAAGGTTAGAATGGAGAAGCGCATACACTTGTTGTTCAACGGAGCGAAAGCCTATGTGTGCAGATATGCCTTGATGTACTTGCGTACATCAATATGGCGATCGGTTAAATTTTTGGGTATGCACTTGTACATATATGTATATTCATATGTACAAGTTAACAACTAAACATATAAGATACACTCTCACATTCATACATTGGTATTTCTAAGTACACAACACACAATCATAAGTATTCTGGTTGCCCTCAGCAACAAAGTACTATTTTTGTAAACAATGCTGACTCGCCGCTAAGAGTTCAGCGCACAGCAACTGAAAGCGAACACCCGCGTTGTTTGCGCAAGAATGCTGAGTCGACTCGCCGACTCTAGCGAATGGCGCGATGCATTGGCTTCACAGGGCAAGCTTAAGCTTGGACATTTCTGCAGCCTTCAGTCTCGATCTGTAACGCAACATAATAAGACGAATAAAAGATTAAACTCCGGCATTGCCGTCAATAAATATAACCTGTGTTATCAATCATAGTTGACCACGTCCAAGACGGGCAACTGGGAAAGTTCCCAAATCCTAATCTACACCGTTCTAGTAGTCACCTGCTGGATTTATCACCACCTCCCAAAAGGAGAAGAAGTTACTCCTGTTCTACTAACTACGGATCGTCGCAAGACATCGAAGAGTACGACGGAAGACTTAATTGGCGCCCAACCAATAAACAAGAACCCATACCATGTAAGTTCATAAGTGATTTCGGCTTTTAAGAAATTATTAACGCCACGTACCGATGCGTGTGATTAAAAAAAAAAAAAAAAAAAAAAAACAAGTAAAGTAAATATTGCTGCATTCTTTTGCCAGCATTTCATTTTTTATAAATGTTGCATACTTTCGGCAGCATTATATTTTTGCTGCATACCTTAACAAATTTTTGTAATAAATATTGCATACCCCAAGATACACTATTTTCTATTATTGCCAACAGTTTTACCTGCCGATCTTTCACGATCGGCCTAAGTTTTGAAAAGTGCCAACCATAAGCCAATGAGTTGGACTTATAGGGAGGTAAAAGTTGAATATAATAGTGACGATAGCTGGGAGGGGGAAGTCAATTGCTCAGTAGATCCTACTCCTGCAGGTACCGCTGTAACTGAAGAAATGGATCCAGCTCAAGTTCAGACTCTCGTTGAGGGTGCCATCAGGCAAGCTTTAGCGCTACAACAAAATCAGTTTCAAGCACAAATAACCGCTTTAGCTTCACAAGTACAGAGTTTGCAGGTGGAAGCACCGCAAATCATCACATACGAGAAAATATCCGTCGATCCTAACGCCAGATGTGATATCCCCTTAGACATTATTAAGTCTGTGCCGGATTTCACCGGCGTACAGGATGAGTATGTAGCGTGGAGGCAAGCAGCCATCTACGCATACGAACTGTTCAAGAATTTTCCAAAGAGCACTACACACTACCAAGCGGTAGCGATCATTAGGAATAAAATCAAAGGCTCAGCTGGAGCCCTACTAGTGTCTCACAATACTGTCTTAAATTTCGATGCAATACTAGCTAGGCTAGATTGCACATACTCGGATAAAACATCCTTGCGCTTGTTGAGACAAGGTTTGGAGTTGGTTACGCAGGGCGAAATGTCCCTGATGCAGTACTACGATGACGTCGAGAAGAAACTCACGCTCGTAACTAACAAAATTGTAATGTCTCACGACCAAGAAGGCGCCGATTTGCTCAACCGAGAGGTTAGAGACGACGCCTTGCACGCCTTTATCTCCGGTCTTAAAAAGCCGTTAAGAGCGGTTGTGTTCCCTGCACAACCAAAAGATTTACCATCCGCACTGGCCTTGGCCAGAGAGGCAGAATCTAGCATTGAGAGAAGCATGTTCGCTAACTCTTACGCTAAAGCCTTGCAAGAGCGAGCGCAACTTGCTGAAGGTAACAAAAACCGTGCCCAAGGCAAGCAAACCAGATATAACAGAGATGAACAGAATCAGGAGAGAAATCCCCATTTTGTGAAACGCCAAAAGGGCGGTCCCCAGCCTCAGGCCCCAAAAGACAATCAAACCGAGGCTCCACAGCCCATGGAAGTTGACTCTTCCTCCAGATTTAGACCAAAAACCGACTACAGCAAGCGTCAGACTAATGAGTCCAACGCACCAAAACGCAAGAATTCGTCAGACCGTTCAACAGGTAAAAGGCGACAAAGCTTTTACAATGTCGTACAAACAAATTCCAAAGAAGCTGTAACAGAATACGAGAAGGCGGCCAAGGAGGCAGTCGAAGAACTAGAGAGTGAGAACGAGTACGCACCTGGTGACGACTCGGTTAATTTTTTAGGGAACACTCCCGGCTTCCGTACATTGAGCGACGGTTGGCTGGGAGAACTCTGAAGATGTTGATTGACACTGGCGCGGCAAAAAATTATGTGAAGCCCTTAACAGAGCTAAAGACCATAACGCCGGTCGCCAAGTCATTCTCGGTAAACTCGATCCACGGGTCTACCGAAATCAAGCGCAAATGCTTGATGAATATTTTCCGACATACTTCCCCATTTTTTCTCCTCGATACCCTAAATTCTTTCGACGCTATCATAGGCTTCGACTTGCTAACACAAGCCGGGGTCAAATTGAACTTGGCGAAAAACACTCTGGAATACCAGGGTGCATCCGAAAAACTCCAGTACTATCAATGTGCTGATGTGAACTTCACCGATGTCAACGACATCGTAGTTCCCCCTTCCGTAAAGAAAAGGTTCAGGGACATGATACTCAGAAACAAAAGAGCCTTTTCAAATGCAGATGAAGCTCTCCCCTTTAACACTGCTGTCGTCGCTACAATCCGAACAGTAGACAATGAGCCTATGTATTCAAGATACCCAAGTCTCATGGGTGTTTCTGACTTCATAAACAAAGAAGTCAAACAATTGCTGGACGATGGCATAATCAGGCCCTCCAGATCGCCTTACAACAGCCCAACATGGGTGGTTGATAAGAAAGGCACTGACTCATACGGTAACCAAAAAAAAAGGTTGGTAATCGACTTCAGGAAACTGAACGAATAAACCATACCGGACCGTTACCCCATGCCGAGCATCCCTATGATCTTAGCAAATCTAGGAAAGGCAAAATACTTCACTACCCTCGACTTAAAGTCTGGGTACCACCAAATCTACCTTGCGGAGCATGACCGCGAAAAGACTTCGTTTTCAGTAAGCAGCGGCAAGTACGAGTTCTGTCGTCTACCGTTTGGCCTGCGCAACGCAAGCAGCATCTTCCAAAGGGCAATAGACGATGTCCTGAGGGAACATATAGGAAAGATTTGCTTCGTCTATGAAGACGACGTCATAATTTTTCTAAAAATGAAACGGAGCACCTTCAACACATTAACATTGTGTTAAAATGTCTAATCGACGCCAACATGCGTGTAGGCCCTGAAAAGACTCGATTCTTCAAGGAAAGTATCGAATACCTGGGTTTCATTGTAACCAAAGACGGAGCAACATCCGATCCCAAAAAGGTTAAAGCTATTCAGGAATTCCCTGAACCAAAGAGTGTCTACAGCGTTAGGTCCTTCTTGGGGTTAGCCGGCTACTATAGGGTCTTTATTAAGGACTTTGCCGCTATAGCTCGTCCGATATCGGACATACTTAAAGGGGAAAATGGTTCAGTTAGTAAGCACGTATCAAAGAAAATCCCTGTTGAGTTTAATGAAGCTCAACGCTATGCATTTCACCGTCTGCGGAACATTTTGGCATCAGAAGATGTCATGTTAATGTATCCAGACTTCCAGAAACCGGTCGATTTAACCACTGATGCTTCGGCCAGTGGAATTGGCGCGGTTCTTTCCCAAGGCAATAGGCCAATAACAATGATTTCTCGCGCCTTAAAACAGGCCGAACAAAACTATGCCACCAGCGAAAGAGAATTGCTGGCCATTGTGTGGGCTTTAGGCAGATTGCAGAACTTCCTGTACGGTTCTAGGGAAATTAACATTTTCACGGACCACCAGCCGCTCACGTTCGCTGTGGCGGACAAGAACACGAATTCCAAGATTAAAAGATGGAAATCTTACATTGACCAGCACAATGCCAAAATGTTTTATAAACCAGGCAGAGAAAATCTGGTGGCGGATGCCCTTTCAAGGCAAAACATTAATGCTCTGCAAGATGAGCCCCGTTCGGACGCTGCAACCGTTCACAGCGAACACTCTCCTGACCTACACGGTCGAGACAACAGACAAACCATTGAATTGCTTTAGGAACCAGATTGTCCTAGAGGAATCGCGTTTTCCGCTAAAGCGAAACTTGTTGCTGTTTCGCAGCAAAACGCGCCACTTGATCAGTTACACTGACAAGAGCACAATTCTCAAAACACTCAAAAGTTGTGAACTCTGGAGTCGTTAATGCAATACATTGCGATCTTCCCACGTTAACAAGTTTCCAACACGACTTGATGTTACATTTCCCTGCTACCCAATTTTGGCATTGCAAAAATCTCGTGCAAGATATAACGGACAAAAACGAGCAGTTAGAAATCATCACTGCCGAGCACAATCGAGCGCACAGAGCAGCTCAGGAAAATATTAAACAAGTACTTCGTGACTACTATTTTCCCAATATGAGCAATTTAGCCAAAGTGGTTTGCAAACTGCAGGGTCTGCACTAAAGCCAAGTACGATAGGCACCCGAAGAAACAAGAACTCGGGGAAACGCCTATACCAAGTTATACTGGCGAAATGTTGCATATTGACATTTTCTCGACAGACAAGAAACAATTCTTGACCTGCATAGACAAATTCTCCAAATTTGCATTCGTCCAACCGATATTGTCCAGAACAATAATCGATTTCACAAGCCCTCTGCTACAAATTGTTAACCTTTTCCCGCAACCAAGACAATTTATTGCGATAACGAGGCGGCCTTCAATTCCGAGACCATCACTTCGATGCTCGAAACGCCTACGGCATTTGCATTGTGAACGCAGCTCCGCTTCACAGCACCTCAAACGGCCAAGTGGAACGCTTTCATAGCACCCTGACCGAAATTGCGAGATGCCTCAAGTTAGACAAGAAAATCAGCGACACTACAGAATTAATCTTAAGGGCTACGATAGAGTACAACAAAAGTTTGCACTCAGTAACCCGCGAGAAACCAATTGAGGTTGTTCATGCAGCAGCTGGTGAGCGTCGCGAGAACGTCAAAGACAGGCTAATTAAGGCACAGCAAGACAATATCAAAAGGTGCAATGCATCCAGGCAAAACCGCGTTTTCGAGGTAGGAGAAAAGGTGTTCCAGAAGAACAACAAGAGGTTAGGGAACAAGTTAACTCCCTTATGCTCAGAACAAAGGTCGAAGCAGACCTGGGAACGTCTGTCCTCATTAAGGGGAGGGTGGTCCATAAGGACAACCTGAAATAGGTTTTCCGCCACAATTAGCTAGTAAGCCAACTTAGAGTTAGAACACCGTCTTATATTGTTTATCCATTTCAGGTTTACACTCACTTTGCTTGTAGCACTAGCAGCCAACTACATTCCGGTCCTAGACGGGGAAGTACATGATGTTCGATCAACGTAGCTACTTGAGGCACTCAAGTAACATTTCTGAATTTGTTAGTATGGTAGACGAGACCGAAAAACTGTCCGATTCCTTTCCACAGTCGCATATGCGTAAACTACTAGACGTAGATACAGATCACCTTAGAACATTGTTGTCCGTTCTTCAAGTGCATCACAGATTTGCACGAAGCCTCGATTTCTTAGGCACTGCCTTGAAGGTTGTTGCTGGCACCCCTGATGCTTCAGATTTCCTAAGGGTCCGCGTTACAGAGGCTCAATTGGTGGAGTCTAATTCCAAACAGATCCTAATAAACTCCGAAACTCAAAAACAAATAAACAAACTAACGGACACTATCAATAAAATTATCAGTTCCCGCAAAGGCGATTTGGTTGACACTCCTCATTTATTCGAAACACTGTTGGCAAGAAATAGAATACTAAACACAGAAATTCAAAATTTAATACTCACCATAACGTTGGCAAAAGCAAACATAGTAAATCCTACAATCCTTGATCATGCCGATCTGAAATCACTTATCGAACAAGATACTCCAATAGTTAGCTTAATAGAAGCATCTAAGATCAGGGTCCTTCAGTCCGAAAACATTATCCACATATTAATAGCCTACCCTAATGTTGAGTTTAGGTGCCAAAAGGTCTCCGTCTATCCCGTTTCACACCAACAAACCATTCTGCGACTCGACGAGGACACGCTGGCGGAATGCGAAAAGGATACCTTTGCAGTTACTGGATGCACCGTGACTACGCATAACACCTTTTGCGAACGATCACGGCGCGAAACCTGTGCTAGCTCCCTCCACGCGGGAAACACTGCCAACTGCCACACTCAACCTAGCCACCTGAAAGCGATAATGCCTGTAGATGACGGCGTCGTGATTATCAACGAAGCGACAGCGCGCGTCCGAACAGATGATGGCGCAGAGGTAACCGTCTCAGGAACCTTCCTGATAACATTCGAACGGTCTGCAGCTATCAATGGCACAGAGTTTGTAAACTTGCGCAAGTCACCAAGCAAGCAGCCTGGCGCCGTGAGGTCACCGCTCCTAAACATCATCGGACATGACCCGGTACTAAGCATACCACTCCTGCATCGCATGAACATCAACAACTTGCAATCAATTCGGGATTTCAAGGAGGGAGGTAATTGCGGCCGGCTCGCCTAAATTCTGGTTCGCGATTGGTGCAGTCCTGAACATCGGACTAATTGGCTCATTCATCCTTTTTTATGGCACTAAGGAGAAAGCGAGCAACACTAAGGATACAGAAGGCTTTGGACAACTTTAACATGACCGCGGACGGCCATCATCCTGAGGGGGGGGGTAGTTAACAACTAAACATATAAGATACACTCTCACATTCATACATTGGTATTTCTAAGTACACAACACACAATCATAAATATTCTGGTTGCCCTCAGCAACAAAGTACTATTTTTGTAAACAATGCTGACTCGCCGCATTTCTGCAGCCTTCAGTCTCGATCTGTAACGCAACATAATATGACGAATAAAAGATTAAACTCCGGCATTGCCGTCAATAAATATAACCTGTGTTATCAATCATAGTTGACCACGTCCAAGACGGGCAACTGGGAAAGTTCCCACATCCTAATCTACACCGTTCTAGTAGTCACCTGCTGGATTTATCACCACCTCCCAAAAGGAGAGGAAGTTACTCCTGTTCTACTAACTACGGATCGTCGCAAGACATCGAAGAGTACGACGGAAGACTTAATTTACATATGTACAGACACCAATATGGCGACCTTATCGGAGTCACTTTCTGTTTTATTTGTTTTAATATTTGTCACTTTGTAGATGCCCTTATGGCCACGAACAATATTTTATTTGCGGTTTTTTTTTTGAATTTTTTTAAAATTCAATTGCCACTCGCTGTTACCACGGACAATGTGAAGCGAAAAAATATGTTCAGACACACATATATGAATTAATCGGTCTGGAGTTGCCGGAAATTTGGCAATGGACGAGTTGAGGTAGGTGTACTGCTACTTATCTTGTTTGAATTTGTAGCTGTTCCTGGAACCTTTTATTGCAGATCCACCAATGCTTGCTGGGGCGAACTGGATATACCAAATGTTGTAGAAGAATCCGGCTCGAAGGACCAAATGATGTAGTAGGGCGTCCGCAGGGCTTCCAGATGCACTTTACTAAATGCTGTATCGTTGGGGGAGCGTTTCTGCTCTGCACAAATTTTCTTAATTGGGTTTGAAAAAAACACGTTTTGTTCGCTTGAAGGTTATTTTTCATCTGTTCTATATTTTCAGAGTACATTACAATTTATTAGTGTAAGTGAGGTGAATTTCATGTTCCCTGTACTGGTTCCGGAGTTACATGGCGGTTGGATGGCGACTGCCGGCTACACTTCTTGTGAGAACATAGACTTTTACCAATCCTGCGCATTTTGGCCATGTAATGCTTCTGCAACTGACTGCGGAGTTTCAATGTCTTCAATCTGATTAAGACTATTGATCAATTGGTTCTGCTTTCTGGGCCTGCCTGGCTGACCTGTACGTTATATTTTTGGCCTGCCACGCCCATGTTGTACTACAGCTTCAACTTGTGGCACCGCTACTTGGTCGTTGTCGTCATCGTTGCTCTCTTCTTCTGGATCGCTTGCGCTCACAAAATCCTCCTCTTCTTCTTCATTTGAGTCACTGTTGTACTCTTGCAGCTCGGCAGGTTGCTCTGGGTGGTTTATTGCAACCTCATGATTTGACTCAAACGGGATAATGTACGTCGTGAAGGTGTTTCTGACTGAAATACTGCATGCATCAGTTATTGCTATGTCAAACTCACCTTCAATGATTTGACATCCCGTCTTTCAATAACTGTTCGCTTCTCGCGATCATATAGGCGGTATGCCTTTGCTGTAAAGGAGTAACCAACAAAAATGGACTCCTTGCCCTTTGCTTGGAACTTGCTTTTTCTGACTTTGTCGAGTGCAAATGCCCGCGAGCCAAATACTCTCAAGTGCTGTACTGATGGCTTGCGATCCTTCCATACCTCAAATGGTGTGCTTCCATTTAATGCTTTTGTGGGACATCTGTTGCGCAAATAAACTGCTGTTGCAACAGCCTCTGCCCATAAAAATTCTTCAAGCTTTGAATGAATTAGAAGACTTTTTGCCATTTCAACGATGGTCCGATTAGCACGTTCGGCCACACCGTTTTGCTGCGGAGTGTAAGGAACTGTTAATTGCCTTTTTATACCGCACTCGATAAAAAATTCAGTGAATTGCTTATTCACATACTCTGTTCCATTGTCGCTGCGCACAGCCTTTATTTTATTTCCTGTTTGGCATTCTACAAAAGTTTTAAACACTTTAAACTTCTCAAAGGCTTAGCTTTTTGAGTGCATAAGGTAAACAAATATCTTGCGTGAGTAGTCATCAATAAAAGTTACGAAATATCGATTGCCTGCAAGCGACTTAACATTCATCGGACCACATACGTCTGTATGCACTAAGTCCAGTACTTGCTTTGAGACACGATTCGCTTTCTGTGGGAATGGCAATGCACAAATTTTTGCTTTATTACATGTATCGCAATTTAATTCTAATTGTATATTTTCAACTTTCATACCACGCACCAGTTGCTTATCATTAAGCAATTTCAAATCCTTAAAATTCAGGTGGCCAAATCTGTTGTGCCATTTTATGGAAGATGAATCAGAACTATTTAGCATATAAACCTGATCAAGACTATGTTTGTACACATACAAACCATTTTCGTGTCTTGCCCTTATTATATCGTTGCCTTCTATGTCCTTCAAATATGGTAGAATTCTCAAACTTTGCTGCAGCACTTACTGATATGAAATTCATGCTTAAGTCAGGGACATATAAAACATTTTGCAGCTTTAGTTTTATTCTATTGCACTGCCGGGTGAATCGATGAACTTATTTGCGGCCAACATTATCGACGTCTTTTTATCAGCATACGTAAGGAACATGCTGCGGTCGCAGCACATGTGCGATGTTTCACCGCTGTCAACACACCAAAAACTCTTTTGCTTCTCCTTGACACAACTGTGCATTAAGAATAGAGACTTTTCGTCCTTTTGGCTCTTTTTATCACCCTTCTTTTTATTTCGTCAATTGCTCGCTCGATGCCCTACTTTTTCGCAATTAAAACATTTTCCTCTGAATGGCTGCTTACTGCTATTCTTTCTGCCTATGCTTTCGACACTGTTGTTGTCCCGCGGTCCATTATGTTTGTGTGTATACACTGCTTCTAGTGTTTCTATGCCGTCTCTGCTAGCTCTTTCTTGCTTTCGCGTGGCCTCTTCTTACATTTTAACCTTGACGACTTCGAATTTGGGCAGCTCATCGCGTGTCTCAATCGCTATTACAAAATTTTCCCATGTGTCTGGTAAACTGCTCAAAAGCATGATGACCTGCAACTCGTCATTGAGTTTGATGTCTAATTCTGCCAGCTTTTCAATTGTCTCAACAAATGAATTGACATATGCGACTACATCGTCACCCTGCTGCATATTGAAACGTATTCATTTTTGATATAATTGGACCTTCCTAATCGGTCCAACTGAGACATGAATATCCTTTAATTTTTTTTCATACGGTTGCAGATGTTGGGCATGACTTGATATGCATCAACTGTGTTGGCTTCAGATTTAAAATTATGTAAGCCATCGCTTTTTGGTCGACACTAACCCATTTTTCGATATCCTCACCATTTCCTTCTGGCTTAACATATTTTCCACACAACATTCCATAGGTCCGCCACCACCAAGACACTTTTCATGGCCATATGCCATACGTCATAATTGTCCTCACCAAGTTTTTCTATTTGATGCGACATGTTCATTCTGACAATTTCACCTCGTTATTCTTCGCACGAAATAAACTTTTCAAAATTTAACAAGAAAGGAAGCTTTCAAAAACGTAGACACTTTGTGTACTTATTTAACCGAAACAACGAGACCTGGGCCCATAACCAATGTTGGGATATTTCTGGTGTGCCTAAGATGCACATAAAGAAATTACACGTAGTGGTTCGGTTAAACGTTTAATGGAAACTTCAAAGCATGAGTACAAAAATCTGAACAAGTACTCAATTACAGAATGAGTACTATCACTAACCAAATAACATATAGACCGGACAAACCGTACTTTTGAGGGTGACATTCGATATTTCTGCGGCTGGTCCAAACTCGCCTTCGTTTTTGTTCGGGTTCGAGAGATGCCCGCATGCTCTCAGAGCAAGAGCGTAAAAATACATATGGCCTGTGTCGGGGAACGGCAACGCTGTCTTTTTACTCGCTCACTCTACAAGAAACTGCTGTGGCTTACTCTCATCCATATGATTTGTGCGATAGAACGGCATCGCTGTTTTTTATCTCGCTCCCACTACAGGAAACTGCTTTGGCTTACTCTCAATGCTCTTTCAATTTGTCTATGTACCGTTTAAATGTTTGTGTGTGTATTTGTCCGGTGGCATTTCTTCCCTTTTGAGGGGACGAGTAATATGAAATAATGAAAGGGTTTGCCAAGTCGGTGCGAAATTCTTTCTTTTTAGCTCGTTCTTCTTCGAAAGGGTACCTAAGCGTTGGCATGTGTGCATTTAAAAGTTTTTGGACTTGCTATTCACGCATACTTGCGTATTTTGTATATGAATAGAAGCATTTATGCGCTTGTGTGCCTGTTTGTCCCTGCCTGCCTGTCCGATGCAAATTTGGCAATATTTTTGGACTTCTGAATTTCGAGCTCTGCGCACACACACACAGAGACACAAATGTGTGTGAATGGGCTGATCATGGGCGCAAAATTTAAAAATATCATTATTGGCACGCGTCTGACGCGCGCCCTTCTTTTATGATTTTGGGTTTGAATTGATGAATGAATGTTGACAACTTATTACCTGCAGCAGCCCGTTGGGCCGAAAGGGTCAACTTTTGGCAAACACCTGCACCTGCATATGTAGGTCAAGTGACTGATCACTTAAATAATTTTAGGAAATTTGTGTAAAAAATAAACTCTTTAAAATATTCAAATATACCAAATACAAAAAAGGAGCAATTATATATTTATAGTATTAATAATTTTATTGTCTTAAAATATATATACAGTCACGGACAAAAGTATTGGAAATTGTGGTGTTGTCAACTAAAAATTCGAAATTTGAGAATAACCAACTTATTATTTTATTGAAATATATTTTTTTATGATCTTTTAAATATCTAACTCACTTAAATGTATTAAAAAGGAACATTTTTTGTTGCTTCAAGCCTTACAAATAAAAAACAAAAAATATGGTAATTTTCATAGGGACAACAGTATTGGCAAAAACTTAAATAATTGTGTTAAAATTTAAAAAAATAAAACATGAGATAAAAATTAATACTTAGTCGGCATGCCTTTTTGTTTTATAAAGCTTTCCAGGCGATTTGGCATCGAATGCACCAATTTTCGGGCAACATTTGGCTCAATTTTGTGCAACTCTTCCATTAGGGCTTCTTTAAGCTCAGTCTTTGTTGAAAATGTATGCTTTCTAAGCCTTTTTTCTAGTTCCTCCCATAGGTGCTCGATTGGATTGAGGTCTGGTGATTGAGGAGGATGTGGAAGAACATGAGCTGTATTGTATGCAAGCCACATTCGCACATCATGGGCCGTGTGCTTTGGATCATTGTCCTGTTGAAAAGTGAACTGACTGCTTAACATCAACTTTTCAGCGCTTTTTTTAAAATTTGCCTTCAATATTTCCAAGTAAACACGCTTGTCCATTGTTCCATCGATCAAAACTAGTTCACCCACACCAGCTGCGGACATACAACCCCACACCATAACACCTCCACCACCGTGCTTTACTGTGGGCATTAAGTTGCAACTATTGTATGCCGTATTGGGTTTTCTCCACACTTTAATGCGGCCATCTGAGCGAAAAATATTAAACTTACTTTCGTCGGAGAATAGGACATCGTTCCAGTAAGTTAATGGCTTCGATTTAAATTCTTTGGCGAATGCCAATCTCTTCGATTTGTTAACACTCGAAATGAGTGGTTTGCGTCTTGCAATTCTCGCATTGTACCCAGCCTTGTGTAGTACCCGCCGTACCGTTTTGGAGTGAATTTCTTTCCCAGTCTCTTCTTTAACCTCTGATACTATTTGGGATGATGTGATTTTTGGGTCTTTCTTGATCTTTCTTATTATTTGGGTGCAATCACGATAGGTTAACTTTCGTGGGCGGCCGGTGCGTTCAGCGTTTTCTAACGTAGGGTCGTCTGAAAATCTATGGACTATGCTCCGAATGGTAAATTGACTTCTGTCCAATAGCTCGCCAATTACTTTAAAGGATTTGCCTTGTTTGCGTAAATTTAAAATAATTTTTCGCTGCTCTACGGTGGTTTCACACTTCTTACCGGCCATTTTTGCAAAATAATATGTAAATTGATGCTTAAACAATTTTTTCTAAGTATTTTTTTTTAAGATTCAAATAACGGTGCTTACAGAGTTGCATTTTGGCAAAGAAAAGTGTGACCATATAAAAATAATATTAAAATAACAACTTTATATTAAAATTGCCAATACTTTTGTCCCTATAAAATTACGGGTTCTTGGAATTAAATAATTATTAAAAATTAACCATGCCGCCAAAGTTTATAAAAATAATTAGATTGCATGCACAAATAGCTAATAATCGTATGAAAAATATAAAATTATTAAATATTAGACGGTATATTGGACAAAACCGACAATAAAACAAGATAATATTAAATTGCCAATACTTTTGTCCGTGACTGTATATATATATATATATATATATAAAATATATAGTTGACTCCTGCATCTCTGCTACAAACGCTAGTTTATATGCGGACTGGTTTTCTGCCGTTCACCCATGTTTTGAGCACAGAAAAACATGCTCAATCAGTTTGTTTTAATTTTAATAAGAAAGAATTGCAAGTGGTTAACTGATAATATTGTTGGTAAATCGTCAAATTCAAATATGAAAAAGCTAAACATTTAAACGGACATAGACAAATTGAAAGAGCATTGAGAGTAAGCCAAAGCAGTTTCCTGTAGAGTGAGCGAGTAAAAAGACAGCGTTGCCGTTCCCCGACACAGGCCATATGTATTTTTACGCTCTTGCTCTGAGAGCATGCGGGCATCTCTCGAACCCGAACAAAAACGAAGGCGAGTTTGGACCAGCCGCAGAAATATCGAATGTCACCCTCAAAAGTACGGTTTGTCCGGTCTATATGTTATTTGGTTAGTGGTACTATGCTGATACAATGTTGCCAGATTATAAAGAAGCTTAACAGCTTATTGTAACTATTTTAACAATAATAATAAAAATAATAATAATAATAATAATAATAAAAATAATTATAATAATATTAATATTAATAATATTAATATTAATATTTATATTAATAATAATAATAAAAATAAAATTAAAAATAATAATAATAATAATAATAATAATAATAATATAATTTGAACACAAGAAATAAAAGGTTAATTATTTCTATTTATGAAAGCTATTGAAAAAGCTCAATAGGGCAACATTTTGGTGTTCCCGACGTGATTTTTGTTGTTGTAGGATTATTTGGTTTACATTAAAGCAATATTTGCTTTACATTAAAGCAGTAATCTTAAAAGACACCACCTGCAGCGTTTTTGCCTACTTTTTTCGGTCGCTTAAAGTCTTTGCTCATTCGTGCGGTACTTATATAAAAGCTATTGCCGTTGCTTCGTTACATAGCTTGCGTTCGCCGAAGTTCTTCCAACTATTGTTTTTTGAACGGTTTGCATGTACTAGCGATCACCGTTGTTAGTTACTCAGCTAGTTTCGCACACGCTTTCTATCAACGCTTCTAATGGCAACCGAAAATAATGCCTCTAGTGCATTCCCCTCTGCAAAAGGGTGACTTTTCTGAAGCGCAAAGCCATTTCAATTTATGACAGTTTGCAAACACTTCGAAATGCTCTAACTAATTCGCAACTGATGAGTGCGGTCTTAGTGTTAGGCTGAAGCAAATCGAGCGGCTTCAGACCTCATTTGATATTACTCACACTAGCCTCGAAGGACTAGACTTTGATGAAAACGGTAACCAATTGCGTGAGGACTTCGACGAGTTAGCAGTTTCTATGAAAATTTCGGTTTGGAGTGAAATTTCGAAACGTGTCTCAATATTGCCCTGCTCAACATTTCGCGACCAATCTGCTGCCCTCAATAGAGTTACCTACGTTCAGTTCCCATGTCTTATTGGCTTCAAGAGCCTTTATCTCCTTCTGAATCGATACTGACCATTCTTGGCTCATTTCTGACTCATTTGCGTAGCTAACATTTGCAGGAATGACGATTTCGTCTGCCTTCAGCATATTCAGGCAATTATACTGCTTGCGGGGTCTACCTGGTTTTCCAGTTTTTATCATTCGTGGACGCCCTGGACCACGAGCTTCACAGTTTACGGGCGGCTCTGCATCATCACTTACTGCACTCTCATATTCGTCTGTATCTTCCCTTTCAGTATGTCGTCCTCCGATTTCAATCTCTGTCTGTGTCTGCAGGACATTCTCAGCCTCAGCCTGCTGCACTGTTTCCTTTTTTATCGCACTGTTTCCTTTTTATCGCTTACAGATCCACCTAAATTACTTTCTATAAAAATAACTTCTCTGCTTTCGATAACTTTCTTCGACTCTGGACAAAATAGGCGATATGCTTTTGCTGCCATCGAATTTCCAATCATTACATATTCGATTCCTTTTGGACTAAACTTATTTCTGTGCCCCTTTATTTAAGACAATTGCTTTTGAGCCGAAAACCTTCA
The DNA here is from genome assembly GCA_018903485.1 of Drosophila littoralis. Classification (NCBI taxonomy): domain Eukaryota; kingdom Metazoa; phylum Arthropoda; class Insecta; order Diptera; family Drosophilidae; genus Drosophila; species Drosophila littoralis. Next base: position 151,669 of record JAEIGF010000331.1, on the reverse strand, counting down.
AATGCGACACAGACGGTTTCTTGCCTGTCCAAACCTCAATTGACCAATGTCTTGGTTTCTGACCTGTTGCGTAAGTATGCTGCAGTCCTTACTGCCTCACCCCATAGTGTTTAATCTACCCCCGAGTGTCCTAACATACTTCTGGCTATCTCTACCAGTGTGCGATTTGCCCGCTCAGCAACTCCGTTTTGCTGCGGAGTATATGGCACTGTCAGTGGTCTTTTAATTCCGTGTTCCGACAGGAATTTTTCAAATTCATGACTAACATATTCGCGCCCGTTATCGCTACGAATAGTTTTTACCTTTTTCCGCAAACCTTTTTTCTCGCGGCAAACACAACAAAGTCCTTAAACACGCTTAATATATGGTCGCGAGACTTCAAAAAATACACAACTGTGTAACGTGAGTAATCGTCAATGAATGTTGTCTGCTTATTGGTCCACAAATATCAGCGTGAATCAAACTCAATAATTGTGCCGCACGATTTTCAGATGCTTTTGGAAATGGTTTTATACTTATTTAAAATTTTGCGCAGGTTTCACACAAATAATTTTTATTTCAAAATTGTTATTGATTGATTTTAAATCATGCACCATCTCATCACTTGCCATTTTCCTTAAACTGGCCAGATTAAAGTGTCCAAAACGATAATGCCATTTCCATAACTCAGTGCTGCTTGCCTTAGAGTACATACACTGCTTCATTTTTACATCAATGGTGAACAAATCACATTTCTTGTATGCTTTCAGTATATTCACATTATCTCTCTCTTTTATCACTGCTCTGTATTTATCAAAAATAACTCTGTATCCTTTTTCGACAGCTTTTGATACCGATATAAAGGTTGCTTGTAACTCATTAACAAACAACACATCTTGCAGTTCAAGATAAAAATTTCCCACAGTAATGTACACAGTACCAATGCCGTCGGCAAATATAAAATTTTCTCATGCAAGCAATATTTTCTCTGTGTGCTCTCTAATATCTACAAACCGTGACCTATCACAACACATGTGAGCAGTGGCGCCACTATCCAAACACCACGTCGATTTTGTCAAGTTGTCGTTTTTCTACGCATTCGCAAGTATGGCTAGCGATCGCTTTATTTCAGCGTCTCTCTCTTTGCCTTCTTTACTTTTCTCTTTTTCCTTGCACTCAGCAATAAAATGACCTTCGCGGACGGATCTATAACATTTTTAATTCCTTTTCGAATCTGTTTCCTGATGCGCATTTTTTGTACGCGACACAAACGCTTGCTGTATGCCATTACCCGCTTCTTCGTTGTTCACTTGTTGTCTTTGTCCTTCTTCAATAATCTTGATTTTCAAATCAGACAAGGACGGCAACTGTAAGCGCGTTTCGATCGCTTCAACAAAGTTTACAAACTTTTTCCTAATCCCGTTAACAGCAAAATTGTGAGCATGTCTTCATTTATGTTCATTTCAATTTCTTTTTATTTTTCAACTATGTTGGAAAACTCATTCACATAGTTTTGTACACTTGCACCTTCTGGCATACTCAGTCGGAGCAAACTTTTGAATAACGCAATTTTTCTTGCTGGCCCGCGCGGTTGATACACACTTATTAGCTTCTCCCATGCTTCTTTGGACGACGCACAATTTTTGATGAAATTAATCTGCGACGCTTTAACACCCAGCAATATGCTTCTAGTGCCTTTTCGTCCCGTGTATCAAACTGAGCCTTCAGTTCTTCGCTGTCACCTTCATTTTTAACAATTCTTCCGCACACTATCGGCCATAGATCGTTTTGCACCAAAATGCTTTTCATTTGCACTGACCACACTGCGTAATTTTCGTCATCTAACTTTTCGATAGAATATAACCCTTGTCCACTCATGTTTATTAATTTTTCCTATAATCACACACAGTAATTACAATTAATAGCACGATTTCGTGTTTAGAGCCCTGGGCCCATAACCTGTTGGTTATATGATGTTTTTTATAGTGGAACTAAACAGGAAACTGTATAGGATTCAAAGGTTTCTTTTTTATTACGTCTACATCGTTCAGTGGTTCGTAAGCAACAGACAATGGTATACTTAAGAATAAGAATAATCACAAAGTAAAACAAAAGACTTAAGTGTGACCAGGATTCAAGTATTGGTTATTATTATGCATATTTCAATAATAATAATAATATTAATAATAATAATAATAATATTAATAATAATAATATAATATTAATATTAATAATAATAATAATAATAATAATAATAAATAAAAACGAGAAAGAAGGGCTATCTTCGGCACGCCGAAGATTTAATACCCTTGCAGACCGAAGCTTTTCTATTAAGTGCGAATTTAAGCTTTTTGGTCTGGCTTCCGTCCATGTCCATGTCAAAAAAAAACAAAATGTTTTTTCATACAAAAACTTAGTTTTCGACCGATCGTTCCTATGGCGGCTATTTGACATAGTGGTCCGATCTTAATAGAATTTTGCATATATATGAGGAGCATAGAAAAACTAATATATGTCGAGTTTGGTCAAGATATCTTGATAAACAAAATGTTTTTTCATACAAAAACTTAATTTTCGACCGATCGTTCCTATGGCAGCTATATGATATAGTGGTCCGATCTTAATAGGATTTTGCATATATATGAGGAGCTTAGTAAAACTAATAAATGCGGAGTTTGGTCAAGATATCTTGACAAACAAAATGTTTTTTCATACAAAAACTTAATTTTCGACCGATCGTTCCTATGGCGGCTATATGATATAGTGGTCCGATCTTAATAGAATTTTTCATATATTTGAGGAGCATAGCAAAACTAATAAATGTCGAGTTTGGTCAAGATATCTTGATAAACAAAAGGTTTTTTCATACAAAACTTAATTTTCGACCGATCGTTCCTATGGCAGCTATATGATATAGTGGTCCGATCCAGCTGGTTTTGACATATGTGCTGCGTGCAACAGAAATAGGGACTTCTGCAAAGTTTCATTAAGATAGCTTTAAAACTGAGGGACTAGTTCGCATAGAAACAGACAGACGGACAGACGGACAGACGGACGGACGGACAGACGGACAGACGGACATGGCTATATCGACTCGGCTGTTGATGCTGATCAAGAATATATATACTTTATGGGGTCGGAGATGTCTCCTTCTATGCGTTACACATTTCACGACAAAATTATAATACCCTCTGCAAGGGTATAATAATAATAATAATAATAATAATAATAATAATATTAATATTAATAAAATTAATATTAATATTAATATTTAAATAAATAATAATAATAAAAATAGTAAAAATAATAATAATAATAATAATATTATTATTAATAAAATTAAAAATAATAATAATAATAATAAAAATAATATAAATAATAGTAATAATAATATTAATAATAATAATAATAAAAATAATAATCTGATACTATTTGGGATGATGTGATTTTTGGGTCTTTCTTGATCTTTCTTATTATTTGGGTGCAATCACGATCGGTTAACTTTCGTGGGCGGCCGGTGCGTTCAGCGTTTTCTACCGTAGGGTCGTCTGAAAATCTATGGACTATGCTCCGAATGGTAAATTGACTTCTGTCCAATAGCTCGCCAATTACTTTAAAGGATTTGCCTTGTTTGCGTAAATTTAAAATAATTTTTCGCTGCTCTACGGTGGTTTCACACTTCTTACCGGCCATTTTTGCAAAATAATATATAAATTGATGCTTAAACAATTTTTTCTAAGTATTTTTTTTTAAGATTCAAATAACGGTGCTTACAGAGTTGCATTTTGGCAAAGAAAAGTGTGACCATATAAAAATAATATTAAAATAACAACTTTATATTAAAATTGCCAATACTTTTTTCCCTATAAAATTACGGGTTCTTGGAATTAAATAATTATTAAAAATTAACCATGCCGCCAAAGTTTATAAAAATAATTAGATTGCATGCACAAATAGCTAATAATCGTATGAAAAATATAAAATTATTAAATATTAGACGGTATATTGGACAAAACCGACAATAAAACAAGATAATATTAAATTGCCAATACTTTTGTCCGTGACTGTATATATATATATATATATATATAAAATATATAGTTGACTCCTGCATCTCTGCTACAAACGCTAGTTTATATGCGGACTGGTTTTCTGCCGTTCACCCATGTTTTGAGCACAGAAAAACATGCTCAATCAGTTTGTTTTAATTTTAATAAGAAAGAATTGCAAGTGGTTAACTGATAATATTGTTGGTAAATCGTCAAATTCAAATATGAAAAAGCTAAACATTTAAACGGTACATAGACAAATTGAAAGAGCATTGAGAGTAAGCCAAAGCAGTTTCCTGTAGAGTGAGCGAGTAAAAAGACAGCGTTGCCGTTCCCCGACACAGGCCATATGTATTTTTACGCTCTTGCTCTGAGAGCATGCGGGCATCTCTCGAACCCGAACAAAAACGAAGGCGAGTTTGGACCAGCCGCAGAAATATCGAATGTCACCCTCAAAAGTACGGTTTGTCCGGTCTATATGTTATTTGGTTAGTGGTACTATGCTGATACAATGTTGCCAGATTATAAAGAAGCTTAACAGCTTATTGTAACTATTTTAACAATAATAATAAAAATAATAGTAATAATAATAATAATAAAAATAATTATAATAATATTAATATTAATAATATTAATATTAATATTTATATTAATAATAATAATAAAAATAATAAAAATAAAATTAAAAATAATAATAATAATAATATAATTTGAACACAAGAAATAAAAGGTTAATTATTTCTATTTGTGAAAGCTATTGAAAAAGCTCAATAGGGCAACATTTTGGTGTTCCCGACGTGATTTTTGTTGTTGTAGGATTATTTGGTTTACATTAAAGCAATATTTGCTTTACATTAAAGCAGTAATCTTAAAAGACACCACCTGCAGCGTTTTGCCTACTTTTTCGGTCGCTTAAAGTCTTTGCTCATTCGTGCGGTACTTATATAAAAGCTATTGCCGTTGCTTCGTTACATAGCTTGACACTTGCGTTCGCCGAAGTTCTTCCAACTATTGTTTTTTGAACGGTTTGCATGTACTAGCGATCACCGTTGTTAGTTACTCAGCTAGTTTCGCACACGCTTTCTATCAACGCTTCTAATGGCAACCGAAAATAATGCCTCTAGTGCATTCCCCTCTGCAAAAGGGTGACTTTTCTGAAGCGCAAAGCCATTTCAATTTATGACAGTTTGCAAACACTACGAAATGCTCTAACTAATTCGCAACTGATGAGTGCGGTCTTAGTGTTAGGCTGAAGCAAATCGAGCGGCTTCAGACCTCATTTGATATTACTCACACTAGCCTCGAAGGACTAGACTTTGATGAAAACGGTAACCAATTGCTTGAGGACTTCGACGAGTTAGCAGTTTCTATGAAAATTTCGGTTTGAAGTGAAATTTCGAAACGTGTCTCAATATTGCCCTGCTCAACAGTTCGCGACCAATCTGCTGCCCTCAATAGAGTTACCTACGTTCAGTTCCCATGTTTTATTGGCTTCAAGAGCCTTTATCTCCTTCTGAATCGATACTGACCATTCTTGGCTCATTTCTGACTCATTTGCGTAGCTAACATTTGCAGGAATGACGATTTCGTCTGCCTTCAGCATATTCAGGCAATTATACTGCTTGCGGGGTCTACCTGGTTTTCCAGTTTTTATCATTCGTGGACGCCCTGGACCACGAGCTTCACAGTTTACGGGCGGCTCTGCACCATCACTTACTGCACTCTCATATTCGTCTGTATCTTCCCTTTCAGTATGTCGTCCTCCGATTTCAATCTCTGTCTGTGTCTGCAGGACATTCTCAGCCTCAGCCTGCTGCACTGTTTCCTTTTTATCGCACTGTTTCCTTTTTATCGCTTACAGATCCACCTAAATTACTTTCTATAAAAATAACTTCTCTGCTTTCGATAACTTTTTTCGACTCTGGACAAAATAGGCGATATGCTTTTGCTGCCATCGAATTTCCAATCATTACATATTCGATTCCTTTTGGACTAAACTTATTTCTGTGCCCCTTTATTTAAGACAATTGCTTTTGAGCCGAAAACCTTCAAATGCGACACAGACGGTTTCTTGCCTGTTCAAACCTCAATTGACCAATGTCTTGGTTTCTGACCTGTTGCGTAAGTATGCTGCAGTCCTTACTGCCTCACCCCATAGTGTTTAATCTACCCCCGAGTGTCCTAACATACTTCTGGCTATCTCTACCAGTGTGCGATTTGCTCGCTCAGCAACCCCGTTTTGCTGCGGAGTATATGTCACTGTCAGTGGTCTTTTAATTCCGTGTTCCGACAGGAATTTTTCAAATTCATGACTAACATATTCGCGCCCGTTATCGCTACGAATAGTTTTTACCTTTTTTCCGCAAACCTTTTTTCTCGCGGCAAACACAACAAAGCCTTAAACACGCTTAATATATGGTCGCGAGACTTCAAAAATACACAACTGTGTAACGTGAGTAATCGTCAATGAATGTTGTCTGCTTATTGGTCCACAAATATCAGCGTGAATCAAACTCAATAATTGTGCCGCACGATTTTCAGATGCTTTTGGAAATGGTTTTACACTTATTTAAAATTTTGCGCAGGTTTCACACAAATAATTTTTTATTTCAAAATTGTTATTGATTGATTTTAAATCATGCACCATCTCATCACTTGCCATTTTCCTTAAACTGGCCAGATTAAAGTGTCCAAAACGATAATGCCATTTCCATAACTCAGTGCTGCTTGCCTTAGAGTACATACCCTGCTTCATTTTTACATCAATGGTGAACAAATCACATTTCTTGTATGCTTTCAGTATATTCACATTATCTCTCTCTTATATCACTGCTCTGTATTTATCAAAAATAACTCTGTATCCTTTTTCGACAGCTTTTGATACCGATATAAAGGTTGCTTGTAACTCATTAACAAACAACACATCTTGCAGTTCAAGATAAAAATTTCCCACAGTAATGTACACAGTACCAATGCCGTCGGCAAATATAAAATTTTCTCATGCAAGCAATATTTTCTCTTTGTGCTCTCTAATATCTACAAACCGTGACCTATCACAACACATGTGAGCAGTGGCGCCACTATCCAAACACCACGTCGATTTTGTCAAGTTGTCGTTTTTCTGCGCACTCGCAAGTATGGCTAGCGATCGCTTTATTTCAGCGTCTCTCTCTTTGCCTTCTTTACTTTTCTTTTTCCTTGCACTCAGCAATAAAATGACCTTCGCGGACGGATCTATAACATTTTTAATTCCTTTTCGAATCTGTTTCCTGATGCGCATTTTTTGTACGCGACACAAACGCTTGCTGTATGCCATTACCCGCTTCTTCGTTGTTCACTTGTTGTCTTTGTCCTTCTTCAATAATCTTGATTTTCAAATCAGACAAGGACGGCAACTGTAAGCGCGTTTCGATCGCTACAACAAAGTTTACAAACTTTTTCCTAATCCCGTTAACAGCAAAATTGTGAGCATGTCTTCATTTATGTTCATTTCAATTTCTTTTAATTTTTCAACTATGTTGGAAAACTCATTCACATAGTTTTGCACACTTGCACCTTCTGGCATACTCAGTCGGAGCAAACTTTTGAATAACGCAATTTTTCTTGCTGGCCCGCGCGGTTGATACACACTTATTAGCTTCTCCCATGCTTCTTTGGACGACGCACAATTTTTGATGAAATTAATCTGCGACGCTTTAACACCCAGCAATATGCTTCTAGTGCCTTTTCGTCCCGTGTATCAAACTGAGCCTTCAGTTCTTCGCTGTCACCTTCATTTTTAACAATTCTTCCGCACACTATCGGCCATAGATCGTTTTGCACCAAAATGCTTTTCATTTGCACTGACCACACTGCGTAATTTTCGTCATCTAACTTTTCGATAGAATATAACCCTTGTCCACTCATGTTTATTAATTTTTCCTATAATCACACACAGTAATTACAATTAATAGCACGATTTCGTGGGCCCATAACCTGTTGGTTATATGATGTTTTTTATAGTGGAACTAAACAGGAAACTGTATAGGATTCAAAGGTTTCTTTTTTATTACGTCTACATCGTTCAGTGGTTCGTAAGCAACAGACAATGGTATACTTAAGAATAAGAATAATCACAAAGTAAAACAAAAGACTTAAGTGTGACCAGGATTCAAGTATGGGTTGTTGCCGAAAACTTATGCATATTTCAATAATAATAATATTAATAATAATAATAATAATATTAATAATAATAATATAATATTAATATTAATAATAATAATAATAAATAAAAATAATAATAATAATAATAATAATAATAATAATAATAATAATAATAATAATATTAATATTAATAAAATTAATATTAATATTAATATTTAAATAAATAATAATAATAAAAATAATAAAAATAGTAAAAATAATAATAATAATAATAATATTAATAATAAAAATAATAATAATAATAATATTATTATTAATAAAATTAAAAATAATAATAATAATAATAAAAATAATATAAATAATAGTAATAATAATATTAATAATAATAATAATAAAAATAATAATCTGATACTATTTGGGATGATGTGATTTTTGGGTCTTTCTTGATCTTTCTTATTATTTGGGTGCAATCACGATCGGTTAACTTTCGTGGGCGGCCGGTGCGTTCAGCGTTTTCTACCGTAGGGTTGTCTGAAAATCTATGGACTATGCTCCGAATGGTAAATTGACTTCTGTCCAATAGCTCGCCAATTACTTTAAAGGATTTTAATTAGATTGCATGCTCAAATAGCTAATAATCGTATGAAAAATATAAAATTATTAAATATTAGACGGTATATTGGACAAAACCGACAATAAAACAAGATAATATTAAATTGCCAATACTTTTGTCCGTGACTGTATATATATATATATATATATATATATATAAAATATATAGTTGACTCCTGCATCTCTGCTATAAACGCTAGTTTATATGCGGACTGGTTTTCTGCCGTTCACCCATGTTTTGAGCACAGAAAAAACATGCTCAATCAGTTTGTTTTAATTTTAATAAGAAAGAATTGCAAGTGGTTAACTGATAATATTGTTGGTAAATCGTCAAATTCAAATATGAAAAAGCTAAACATTTAAACGGTACATAGACAAATTGAAAGAGCATTGAGAGTAAGCCAAAGCAGTTTCCTGTAGAGTGAGCGAGTAAAAAGACAGCTTTGCCGTTCCCCGACACAGGCCATATGTATTTTTACGCTCTTGCTCTGAGAGCATGCGGGCATCTCTCGAACCCGAACAAAAACGAAGGCGAGTTTGGACCAGCCGCAGAAATATCGAATGTCACCCTCAAAAGTACGGTTTGTCCGGTCTATATGTTATTTGGTTAGTGGTACTATGCTGATACAATGTTGCCAGATTATAAAGAAGCTTAACAGCTTATTGTAACTATTTTAACAATAATAATAAAAATAATAATAATAATAATAATAATAAAAATAATTATAATAATATTAATATTAATAATATTAATATTAATATTTATATTAATAATAATAATAAAAATAATAAAAATAAAATTAAAAATAATAATAATAATAATAATATAATTTGAACACAAGAAATAAAAGGTTAATTATTTCTATTTGTGAAAGCTATTGAAAAAGCTCAATAGGGCAACATTTTGGTGTTCCCGACGTGATTTTTGTTGTTGTAGGATTATTTGGTTTACATTAAAGCAATATTTGCTTTACATTAAAGCAGTAATCTTAAAAGACACCACCTGCAGCGTTTTGCCTACTTTTTCGGTCGCTTAAAGTCTTTGCTCATTCGTGCGGTACTTATATAAAAGCTATTGCCGTTGCTTCGTTACATAGCTTGACACTTGCGTTCGCCGAAGTTCTTCCAACTATTGTTTTTTGAACGGTTTGCATGTACTAGCGATCACCGTTGTTAGTTACTCAGCTAGTTTCGCACACGCTTTCTATCAACGCTTCTAATGGCAACCGAAAATAATGCCTCTAGTGCATTCCCCTCTGCAAAAGGGTGACTTTTCTGAAGCGCAAAGCCATTTCAATTTATGACAGTTTGCAAACACTTCGAAATGCTCTAACTAATTCGCAACTGATGAGTGCGGTCTTAGTGTTAGGCTGAAGCAAATCGAGCGGCTTCAGACCTCATTTGATATTACTCACACTAGCCTCGAAGGACTAGACTTTGATGAAATCGGTAACCAATTGCGTGAGGACTTCGACGAGTTAGCAGTTTCTATGCAAATTTCGGTTTGGAGTGAAATTTCGAAACGTGTCTCAATATTGCCCTGCTCAACATTTCGCGACCAATCTGCTGCCCTCAATAGAGTTACCTACGTTCAGTTCCCATGTCTTATTGGCTTCAAGAGCCTTTATCTCCTTCTGAATCGATACTGACCATTCTTGGCTCATTTCTGACTCATTTGCGTAGCTAACATTTGCAGGAATGACGATTTCGTCTGCCTTCAGCATATTCAGGCAATTATACTGCTTGCGGGGTCTACCTGGTTTTCCAGTTTTTATCATTCGTGGACGCCCTGGACCACGAGCTTCACAGTTTACGGGCGGCTCTGCATCATCACTTACTGCACTCTCATATTCGTCTGTATCTTCCCTTTCAGTATGTCGTCCTCCGATTTCAATCTCTGTCTGTGTCTGCAGGACATTCTCAGGCTCAGCCTGCTGCACTGTTTCCTTTTTATCGCACTGTTTCCTTTTTATCGCTTACAGATCCACCTAAATTACTTTCTATAAAAATAACTTCTCTGCTTTCGATAACTTTCTTCGACTCTGGACAAAATAGGCGATATGCTTTTGCTGCCATCGAATTTCCAATCATTACATATTCGATTCCTTTTGGACTAAACTTATTTCTGTGCCCCTTTACTTAAGACAATTGCTTTTGAGCCGAAAACCTTCAAATGCGACACAGACGGTTTCTTGCCTGTCCAAACCTCAATTGACCAATGTCTTGGTTTCTGACCTGTTGCGTAAGTATGCTGCAGTCTTTACTGCCTCACCCCATAGTGTTTAATCTACCCCCGAGTGTCCTAACATACTTCTGGCTATCTCTACCAGTGTGCGATTTGCTCGCTCAGCAACTCCGTTTTGCTGCGGAGTATATGGCACTGTCAGTGGTCTTTTAATTCCGTGTTCCGACAGGAATTTTTCAAATTCATGACTAACATATTCGCGCCCGTTATCGCTACGAATAGTTTTTACCTTTTTTCCGCAAACCTTTTTTCTCGCGGCAAACACAACAAAGTCCTTAAACACGCTTAATATATGGTCGCGAGACTTCAAAAAATACACAACTGTGTAACGTGAGTAATCGTCAATGAATGTTGTCTGCTTATTGGTCCACAAATATCAGCGTGAATCAAACTCAATATTTGTGCCGCACGATTTTCAGATGCTTTTGGAAATGGTTTTATACTTATTTAAAATTTTGCGCAGGTTTCACACAAATAATTTTTTATTTCAAAATTGTTATTGATTGATTTTAAATCATGCACCATCTCATCACTTGCCATTTTCCTTAAACTGGCCAGATTAAAGTGTCCAAAACGATAATGCCATTTCCATAACTCAGTGCTGCTTGCCTTAGAGTACATACACTGCTTCATTTTTACATCAATGGTGAACAAATCACATTTCTTGTATGCTTTCAGTATATTCACATTATCTCTCTCTTTTATCACTGCTCTGTATTTATCAAAAATAACTCTGTATCCTTTTTCGACAGCTTTTGATACCGATATAAAGGTTGCTTGTAACTCATTAACAAACAACACATCTTGCAGTTCAAGATGAAAATTTCCCACAGTAATGTACACAGTACCAATGCCGTCGGCAAATATAAAATTTTCTCATGCAAGCAATATTTTCTCTTTGTGCTCTCTAATATCTACAAACCGTGACCTATCACAACACATGTGAGCAGTGGCGCCACTATCCAAACACCACGTCGATTTTGTCAAGTTGTCGTTTTTCTGCGCACTCGCAAGTATGGCTAGCGATCGCTTTATTTCAGCGTCTCTCTCTTTGCCTTCTTTACTTTTCTCTTTTTCCTTGCACTCAGCAATAAAATGACCTTCGCGGACGGATCTATAACATTTTTAATTCCTTTTCGAATCTGTTTCCTGATGCGCATTTTTTGTACGCGACACAAACGCTTGCTGTATGCCATTACCCGCTTCTTCGTTGTTCACTTGTTGTCTTTGTCCTTCTTCAATAATCTTGATTTTCAAATCAGACAAGGACGGCAACTGTAAGCGCGTTTCGATCGCTTCAACAAAGTTTACAAACTTTTTCCTAATCCCGTTAACAGCAAAATTGTGAGCATGTCTTCATTTATGTTCATTTCAATTTCTTTTAATTTTTCAACTATGTTGGAAAACTCATTCACATAGTTTTGCACACTTGCACCTTCTGGCATACTCAGTCGGAGCAAACTTTTGAATAACGCAATTTTTCTTGCTGGCCCGCGCGGTTGATACACACTTATTAGCTTCTCCCATGCTTCTTTGGACGACGCACAATTTTTGATGAAATTAATCTGCGACGCTTTAACACCCAGCAATATGCTTCTAGTGCCTTTTCGTCCCGTGTATCAAACTGAGCCTTCAGTTCTTCGCTGTCACCTTCATTTTTAACAATTCTTCCGCACACTATCGGCCATAGATCGCTTTGCACCAAAATGCTTTTCATTTTCGTCATCTAACTTTTCGATAGAATATAGCCCTTGTCCACTCATGTTTATTAATTTTTCCTATAATCACACACAGTAATTACAATTAATAGCACGATTTCGTGTTTAGAGCCTGGGCCCATAACCTGTTGGTTATATGATGTTTTTTATAGTGGAACTAAACAGGAAACTGTATAGGATTCAAAGGTTTCTTTTTTATTACGTCTACATCGTTCAGTGGTTCGTAAGCAACAGACAATGGTATACTTAAGAATAAGAATAATCACAAAGTAAAACAAAAGACTTAAGTGTGACCAGGATTCAAGTATTGGTTGTTGCCGAAAACTTATGCATATTTCAATAATAATAATAATATTAATAATAATAATAATAATATTAATAATATTAATATTAATAATAATAATAATAATAATAAATAAAAATAATAATAATAATAATAATATTAATATTAATAAAATTAATATTAATATTAATATTTAAATAAATAATAATAATAAAAATAGTAAAAAAGTAAAAATAATAATAATAATAATAATATTAATAATAAAAATAATAATAATAATAATATTATTATTAATAAAATTAAAAATAATAATAATAATAATAAAAATAATATAAATAATAGTAATAATAATATTAATAATAATAATAATAAAAATAATAAAAATAGTAAAAATAATAATAATAATAATAATATTAATAATAAAAATAATAATAATAATAATATTATTATTCATAAAATTAAAAATAATAATAATAATAATAATAAAAATAATATAAATAATAGTAATAATAATATTAATAATATTAATAATAAAAAAAATAATAATAATATTATTATTATTAATAAAATTAAAAATAATAATAATAATAATAAAAATAATATAAATAATAGTAATAATAATATTAATAATAAGAATAATAATAAAAATAATACTAATTTTAATAACAATAATAATAATAATAATATTAATATTTAAAATAATAAAAATATTAATAATAATAATAATAATAATATTTATAAAAATAATATCAATAATAACAATAATAATAATATTACTAATAATACCAATATTAATAATAATAATAATAATAATACTTATAATAATAATAATAATATTAATATTAAAAATAATAAAAATATAAATAATAATAATAATAATAATAATATTAATAATAATAATAATAATAATAATAATAATAATAATAATAATAATAATAATAATAATAATAATAATAATAATAACAATAATAATTTTCTGGCTACGCAGCCAAAACAACTGGAGCGACCTCGCAACTGATAAGAGCAGCATCTTAATTTTATCTTATAATACTCGCTCTGCAAAGCAATTGCCAAACTTTCGCTCTTTCATTTACATAGAGCTGCCGCTCTTCGCTGTAACGATCGTTTTATTGCCCTAGCTTTACTTATGCGAAGGCCTCGATGCGCAGCGAGTTAATTAAGCTCGTTCGCTTCATGCACTTCGGACACATCCGCCATTTGCATTACTCAAAATTATAACTAATAATTGTCGCTTCGCTAAAATTGGCACGTACTAATTCGGGTTCGCTTGACTATATAAAACTATTGTTCTTAAATAATAAGCACTGATTCTTAAATAATAAGACCAATTCGGGCCTGCCTGCTTTTCGTAACTTTAAGAAATATAAAAACAAATTTGAACACAAGAAATAAAAGGTTAATTATTTCTATTTGTGAAAGCTATTGAAAAAGCTCAATAGCGCAACATTTTGGTGTTCCCGACGTGATTTTTGTTGTTGTAAGATTATTTGCTTTACATTAAAGCAATATTTGCTTTACATTAAAGCAGTAATCTTAAAAGACACCACATGGCATATCGTTTTGCCTACTCTTTCGGTCGCTTAAAGTCTTTGCTCATTCGTGCGGTACTTATATAAAAGCTATTACCGTTGCTTCGTTACATAGCTTGACACTTGCGTTCGCAAACACTTCGAAATGCTCTTACTAATTCGCAACTGATGAGTGCGGTCTTAGTGTTAGGCTGAAGCAAATCGAGCGGCTTCAGACCTCATTTGATATTACTCACACTAGCCTCGAAGGACTAGACTTTGATGAAATCGGTAGCCAATTGCGTGAGGACTTCGACGAGTTAGCAGTTTCTATGGAAATTTCGGTTCGGAGTGAAATTTCGAAACGTGTCTCAATATTGCCCTGCTCAACATTTCGCGACCAATCTGCTGCCCTCGCAGATAGTTAGAGCTAAGGCATCGCCGACACTACCCTCAATAAAGTTACCTACGTTCAGTGGTGGTTACACAGAATGGGCCGACTTTTATTCTATGTTCACAACCGTCATAGAAAATCATCCTGATCTAGCAGATATCTAAAAGCTGCAGCATCTTCGATCGTGCCTGAAGGATTCAGCGCTGGACGCGATTCGATCATTGGAAATAACAAACGATAATTATGCCATAGCACTTAATTTATTATATTCATCTCTTGTTGCCCAGTATTTTTCAGTAGTGATGTTGTCGTATTGGCTACGGCTATGATCTTTGTTAAAAATTGCTCCGGCACTTTGATAGCTTGTCTTGCCCTTTTGGATTCTAGTTCTCAGCTTCACCTTATAACCTCGCGCCTTGCTCAACAGCTTCAGCTAAAGAAGCACAAGTTCTCAGCCATTGTCTCTGGAGATTCTCGTTTTGAAACAGAAGGAAACACGGTCACTATCACAATACAGTCTCAAGTCTCTGAATACTCAACATGCCTCACAGCTCTGGTAGCGCCTTACATAACTGATAGTCAACCAAGTTTTACTATCAACACGACGAATTGGAACATTCCCGATAACATAAAACTTGCAGATCCGTCTTTCTTTAAAACTCAAGGCGTGGACTTGCTGCTTGGAGCTAAACTGTTTTACGACCTTCTCAGCGTCGGCCAGATAAGGCTTCTCCAAGGACTAACGTGTCATCAAAAAACACGGCTTGGTTGGGTAGTTTCTGGAGGCGGACCGCGCTTGAGTAGTTCTACGTTAATGGCAAGGCATACTGCGGGCAAACTTTAGTCAAGTTCTGAAGAACGTGCTGATGAATTGGTTCGAAGATTTTGGGAGATAGAATCCTGCTTGGAAAGTACACCAACCACTTCAAAGGAAGAAAACATTTGTGAAGAACATTTCGTAAAGACTCATATCAGATTTCCTAGTGGCCAATATTCAGTTCGTTTACCCTTTAAGCTAAGTTTGGTATGTTTGGGGACGTCATGCCAACCAGCCTTTCGTCGGTTCCTGACCCTGGAACGCAAATTGTCAATACTTTCTTCCTCATCACTGTGTCTTTAAAGAAGACAGTTCAACGACAAAGTTGCGAGTCGTTTTCGACGGCTCAGCAGCTACCTCTTCAGGTTATTCATTAAATGAACTATTAATGTCTGGACCTGTTGTTCAAAGCTCGCTGAATCATATCCTTCATCGCTTTCGTAATTTCCCGATCGCCCTAACAGGAGATATTGGAAAAATGTATCGCTGCGTACGCGTTTCAGCTCCGGACGATTTTCTCCAATGCATTCTGTGGCGAGACTCGCCAGAACAGGATATAACGATTTTTAAGCTGGATACAGTTACATACGGAACAAAGCCAGCTTCATTCCTCTCTGTCCGTGTTATGCATCAGCTGTCTACGGATGAGGAAATTAATTTTCCAATTGGATCGCGGATTCTGCGGCGTGACTTTTACGTTGATGACCTAATTTCAGGGGGTGACTCATTCAAGAAGCAAAGCAAATTCTTAAACATACGGCTGGAATTTGGGCAAGTGGGGGCTTCAAGATGCGAAGGTGTTGCTCAAACAATTCTGCTGTAATGGAAGGGATACCCGAAGAGGACAGAGAATCTTCTATAAAGTTTGATGATGGGAGCGACATCACCAAAACTCTTGGACTCGCTTGGGACTCAGCGTCGGATCGTTTGTTGTTTTGCTTTGCGTCCATTCGGCAAAGATCCAACCCATCCAAAAGATCAATTCTGTCGACTATTGCTCGCTTTTATGACCCGTTTAGACTCATAGGGCCGGTAATCGCTAAGGCTAAAATCTTCTTGCAGTAGATCTGGAAGGAGAAGCTTGATTGGGACGAAAGCCTGCCATCATCACTTGCAACCGCTTGGCATGATCTTTGCTGCAGTTTTAAGAAAGCAATACCTGCAGAAGAGTTAGAAATTCACGGTTTCTGTGACGCTAGCATCGAAGCATATGGGGCCTGTGTCTACGTCCTTTCTGGACGACCATCAGCCAGTTGTCAGCTGTTGTGCTCCAAATCGCGTCTAGCTCCTCTGAAAACAATCACAGTTCCAAAGCTAGAGTGCTGTGGCGCAGTCTTATTATCTAATCTCATGCGTGAGATATCTAAAATGAATCTTTTCAATGGAAAATTCTACTGTTGGTCGGATTCTTCTGTATGCCTTTCTTGGAGAAAGACAGAGCCCTGCAAGCTCAATGTGTTTGTAGCTAATCGCGTCACGGCAGTTCAGAAGCTAACTAATGGCATGGAATGGAGCTACGTTCCTACATCAGTCAACCCGGCAGATATATTCTCGAGACGATCTACAACCAGTGAATTAGATCAACGTCACTGTGGTTCAACGGCCCAGAATTTCTAGCTGGAAACAAATTGGACTGGCCTCCTTCTTGCTTGTCAGATTGCGTCATCTCCCTTCGTTGATATTACTGCCACTTGTAAATACGTCAACTCATTTCATACAATGCAGCGTATATTCGGATACATTTATAAATTCGTACACAGACGCAAGCATCCTGTACTAACAGTGTGTGACATACAACATGGGACCCAACTATTATTATTATTATTATTAATATTATCACTATTATTATTTTTATTATTATTATTTATATTAATACTAATTTTAATATTATTGTTGCGCTATTGAGCTTTTTCAATCGCTTTCACAAATAAAAATAATTAGCCTTTTATTTCTTGTGTTCCAATTTGTTTTATATTTCTTAAAGTTACGAAAAGCAGGCAGACCCGAATTGGTCTGTGCTTATTATTTAAGAACAATAGTTTTATATAGGCAAGCGAACCCGAATTAGTACGTGCCAATTTTAGCGAAGCGACAATTATTAGTTATAATTTTGAGTAATGCAAGTGGCCGATGTGTACCAAATGCATGAAGCGAACGAACTTAACGAACTCGATTCGCATCATCGAGGCCTTCGCATAAGTAAAGCTAGGGCAATAAAACGATCGTTACAGCGAAGAGCGGCAGCTCTATGTACATGAATTCTTAAGAGCTAAATTTAGGCAATTGCTTTGCAGAGCGAGTATTATAAGATAAAATTAAGATGCTGCTCTTATCAGTTGCGAGGTCGCTCCAGTTGTTTTGGCTGCGTAGCCAGACATTCTCCCCCCGTTGGAAGGCATGGGCTTTCAACAGATTCCCTGATGGACAATAGGCACAGTTTGTTTGCAGCTCTTCTCGTTTCTCCTGTTGCGGTGCGCAAAATGGCTACGCGAGCGACTCCATCCTTTACCACGATTAACTCCGTGATTCTCGCCAGTGGCCACCTTAGAGGCGGCAGATTTTCATCCTTTACGAGGACTATGTCGTTGAAGCATAGGCCTGGTTTCGGAGTACGCCATATGGAGCGCTATTGAAGCAGTGTTAAGTATTCTTCACGCCAGCGAGACCAAAAGAGTTGTTGGAGGTATGTTACGCGTTGCCAGCCATCCATACGATTGAATTGAAGGTTCGTCACATCAGGCTCAACGAACGATGAGCTGGGTCCACCAATCAAGAAATGAGCTGGAGTGCGCACATCTAGATCTGCTGAATTTTCTAAAAGAGGAAACAATGGCCTGGAATTAATTATCGATGCTATGTGGCAGACTAGGGTGCGAAACTCTTCGAAGTTGAGAACACAAGAGCTAACAGCACGGTAAAAATGATGCTTCGCTGTCTTCACTGCTGCTTCCCAAAGGCCGCCAAAATGCGGTGGACGAGGGGTATGAACTTTTAATCAATGGATAAGCGATGCAAAACTTGTATACTGAATCAATATGATTGCTTGAGATCCATAAGCACGTTCTTGGCGCCGACAAAGTTGGTAGCGTTATCCGACCATATCTGAGATGGCCTGCCTCGAGTCGATATAAACCTCTTAAGAGCATTCAAAAATGAAGCCGTCGACAGATCCTTGACCAGCTCCAGTTGAACCGCTTTAGTCGCGAAGCAGACGAAGACAGCCATGTTACATTTGACTGGAGCTTAATTTTGTACGTCTGGCTTATAGAAAAATGGTCCACAATAGTCAACGCCAGAGACTTCAAAGGTTCGACAAGCAGTCAAACTTTCTTTGGGAAGATCAGCCATTATATGCTCCATTTTCCAACAACCATGGATACGGTCTTCATTCCACCTATTGGCCAATACTGTAACCGAATGTGAGCAAGAAGTGCCAGTGGACCAGCGTATAAGTTCCGATTGTGAAACCGTGTGATGAGTGAATCTGTGATGGGATGGTGCCGCGGGAGAATTATTGGATGGCGAGCTTCGAAATTCAGCGAAGAAATTTTCAAGCGCCCATTAACTCTAAGAATGCCGAAATCATCCAAAAAAGGGTTACGTGATGCTATACAACTGGACGGCTTAACAGCTCTTTTCGATCGCAATGATTTGATCTCTTCTCACAAGTGTGCTCTCTGAACGAGTCTCACTAATAGTTGGGTCCCATGTTGTATATCACACACTGTTAGTACAGGATGCTTGCGTCTGTGTATGAATTTATAAATTCATCCGAATATACGCTGCATTGTATGAAATGAGTTGACGTATTTACAAGTGGCAGTAATATCAACGAGGGGACACAAGCAAGAAGCAGGCCAGTCCAATTTGTTTCCAGCTAGAAATTCTGGGCCGTTGAACCACAGTGACGTTGATCTAATTCACTGGTTGTAGATCGTCTCGAGAATATATCTGCCGGGTTGACTGATGTAGGAATGTAGCTCCATTCCATGCCATTAGTTAGCTTCTGAACAGCCGTGACGTGATTAGCTACAAACACATTGAGCTTGCAGGGCTCTGTCTTTATCCAAGAAAGGCATACAGAAGAATCCAACCAACAGTAGAATTTTCCATTGAAGAGATTCATTTTAGATATCTCACGCAGATTAGATTATAGATAAGATTAGATAATAAGACTGCGCCACAGCACTCTAGCTTTGGAACTGTGATTTAGACGCGATTTGGAGCACAACAGCTGACAACTGGCTGATGGTCGTCCAGAAAGGACGTAGACACAAGCCCCATATGCTTCGATGTTAGCGTCACAGAAACCGTGAACTTCTAACTCTGCTGCAGGTATTGCTTTCTCAAAACTGCAGCAAAGATCATGCCAAGCGGTTGCAAGTGATGATGACAGGCTTTCGTCCCAATCAAGCTTCTACTTCCAGATCTACTGCAAGAAGATTTTAGCCTTAGCGTTTACCGGACCTATGAGTCTAAACGGGTCATAAAAGCGAGCAATAGTCGACAGAATTGATCTTTTGGATGGTTTGAATCTCTGCCGAATGGACGCAAAGGAAAACAACAACCGATCCGACGCTAGTCCCAAGCGAGTCCAAGAGTTTTGGTGATGTCGCTCCCATCATCAAACTTTAGAGAAGATTCTCTGTCCTCTTCGGGTATCCATTCCATTACAGCAGAATTGTTTGAGCCACCTTCGCATCTTGAAGCCCCCACTTGCCCAAATTCCAGCCGTCTGTTTAAGAATTTGCTTTGCTTCTTGAATGAGTCACCCCCTGAAATTAGGTCATCAACGTAAAAGTCACGCCGCAGAATCCGCGATCCAATTGGAAAATTAATTTCCTCATCCGTAGACAGCTGATGCATAACACGGACAGAGAGGAATGAAGCTGGCTTTGTTCCGTATGTAACTGTATCCAGCTTAAAAATCTTTATATCCTGTTCTGGCGAGTCTCGCCACAGAATGCATTGCGGAAAATCGTCCGGTGCTGAAACGCGTACGCAGCGATACATTTTTCCAATATCTCCTGTTAGGGCGATCGGGTAATTACGAAAGCGAAGAAGGATATGATTCAGCGAACTTTGAATAACAGGTCCAGACATCAATAGTTCTTTTAATGAATAACCTGACGAGGTAGCTGCTGAGCCGTCGAAAACCACTCGCAACTTTGTCGTTGAACTGTCTTCTTAAAGACACAGTGATGAGGAAGAAAGTATTGACAAAGTCCTATAGACTCTGGAGCAACAGCCGACATATGACCAAGATCCAAGTATTCCTTTAGAAAGTTTGAATATTGAATCTTCAGATCTGGACGATTTTGTAGTTTGCGTTCCAGGGTCAGGAACCGACGAAAGGCTTGTTGGCATGACGTCCCCAGGCATACCAAACTTAGCTTAAAGGGTAAACGAACTGAATATTGGCCACTAGGCAATCTGATATGAGTCTTTACGAAATGTTCTTCACAAATGTTTTCTTCCTTTGAAGTGGTTGGTGTACTTTCCAAGCAGGATTCTATCTCCCAAAATCCTCGAACCAATTCATCAGCACGTTCTTCAGAACTTGACTAAAGTTTGCCCGCAGTATGCTTTGCCATTAACGGAGAACCATTCAAGCGCGGTCCGCCTCCAGAAACTACCCAACCAAGCCGTGTTTTTTGAAGACACGGTAGTCCTGCCAGAAGCCTTATCTGGCCGACGCTGAGAAGGTCGTAAAACAGTTTAGCTCCAAGCAGCAAGTCCACGCCTTGAGGTTTAAAGAAAGACGGATCTGCAAGTTTTATGTTATCGGGAATGTTCCAATTCGTCGTGTTGATAGTAAAACTCGGTTGACTATCAGTTATGTAAGGCGCTACCAGAGCTGTGAGGCATGTTGAGTATTCAGACACTTGAGACTGTATTGTGATAGTGACCGTGTTTCCTTCTGTTTCAAAACGAGAATCTCCAGAGACAATGGCTGAGGACTTGTGCTTCTTTAGCTGAAGCTGTTGAGCAAGGCGCGAGGTTATAAGGTGAAGCTGAGAACCAGAAAAGGGCAAGACAAGGTATCAAAGTGCCGGAGCAATTTTCACAAAGATCATAGCCGTAGCCAATACGACAAAATCACTACTGAAAAATACTGGGCAACAAGAGATGAATATAATAAATTAAGTGCTATGGCATAATTCTCGTTTGTTATTTCCAATGATCGAATCGCATCCAGCGTTGAATCCTTCAGGCACGATCGAAGATGCTGCAGCTTTTAGATATCTGCTAGATCAGGATGATTTTCTATGACGGTTGTGAACATAGAATAAAAGTCAGCCCATTCTGTGTAACCACCACTGAACGTAGGTAACTTTATTGAGGGTAGTGTCGGCGATGCCTTAGCTCTAACTATCTGCGAGGGCAGCAGATTGGTCGCGAAATGTTGAGCAGGGCAATATTGAGACACGTTTCGAAATTTCACTCCGAACCGAAATTTCCATAGAAACTGCTAACTCGTCGAAGTCCTCACGCAATTGGTTACCGGTTGGTATTGGTTTCATCAAAGTCTAGTCCTTCGAGGCTAGTGTGAGTAATATCAAATGAGGTCTAAAGCCGCTCGATTTGCTTCAGCCTAACACTAAGACCGCACTCATCAGTTGCGAATTAGTTAGAGCATTTCCAAGTGTTTGCAAACTGTCATAAATTGAAATGGCTTTGCGCTTCAGAAAAGTCACCCTTTTGCAGAGGGGAATGCACTAGAGGCATTATTTTCGGTTGCCATTAGAAGCGTTGATAGAAAGCGTGTGCGAAACTAGCTGAGTAACTAACAACGGTGATCGCTAGTACATGCAAACCGTTCAAAAAACAATAGTTGGAAGAACTTCGGCGAACGCAAGTGTCAAGCTATGTAACGAAGCAACGGCAATAGCTTTTATATAAGTACCGCACGAATGAGCAAAGACTTTAAGCGACCGAAAGAGTAGGCAAAACGATATGCCAGGTGGTGTCTTTTAAGATTACTGCTTTAATGCAAAGCAACTATTGCTTTAATGTAAAGCAAATAATCTTACAACAACAAAAATCACGTCGGGAACACCAAAATGTTGCGCTATTGAGCTTTTTCAATAGCTTTCACAAATAGAAATAATTAACCTTTTATTTCTTGTGTTCAAATTTGTTTTTATATTTCTTAAAGTTACGAAAAGCAGGCAGGCCCGAATTGGTCTGTGCTTATTATTTAAGAAGAATAGTTTTATATAGTCAAGCGAACCCGAATTAGAACGTGCCAATTTTAGCGAAGCGACAATTATTAGTTAAAATTTTGAGTAATGCAAGTGGCCGATGTGTACCAAATGCATGAAGCGAATGAACTTAACTAACACGCTGCGCATTGAGGCCTTCGCATAAGTAAAGCTAGGGCAATAAAACGATCGTTACAGCGAAGAGCGGCAGCTCTATGTAAATGAAAGAGCGAAATTGCGAAATTGCAATTGCTTTGCAGAGCGAGTATTATAAGATAAAATTAAGATGCTGCTCTTATCAGTTGCGAGGTCGCTCCAGTTGTTTTGGCTGCGTAGCCAGACAATTATTATTATTATTATTATTATTATTATTATTATTATTATTATTATTATTATTATTATTATTATTATTATTATTATTATTAATATTATTATAATTATTTTTATTATTATTGTTATTATTATTAATAATTGTTATTATTATTATTTTTAATTTTATTATTATTATTATTATTAATATTAACATTAATATAATTATTTTTATTATTATTAATATTAATATTATATTATTATTATTAGTATTTTTATTTTTAATATTAATATTATTATTAATATTATTGTTATTATAATTAATATTAATATTAATAGTTTTCGGCAACAACCAATACTTGATCCTGGTCACAGTTAAGTCTTTTGTTTTACTTTGTGCTTTTTCTTATTCTTAAGTGTACCATTGTCTGTCGCTTAGGAACCACTGAACGATGTAGACGTACAGATGCGTAATAAAAAAGAAACCTTTGAATCCGATACAGTTGTAGTATGCATATATATTGAATATCTACTGTACCAAGAGTACTTAAAGTGAACACACTGTAACACTTTGTTGCAGTGTTTATATAAACAAAACCCCGGTCATAAACCAAGTGGCCGACATATGAGTCGATCGGCGCGCTCACAGAATGTGCAAGTGTCAGCATTCTGTTAGACGCGCCGACCACTTGACCGAACTCAAGGGCATGCATATACCCTAGCGCTCCAGCTTAAGAGAGCATAATTACATACATATAACATATAGAATATACACAACCGTCTCTCTGCTGTCCAACTGTGGGCAGCGCAGCGATGAGACTTAGGCTTACTTAGAACCTAAGGAAAAATGTAAAAATCAGATTCAACTGATCGTTGGAAGCGGCACCTACGCTGCTCCCAAATAAATAAAAAGATTATACAATTAAATAAAAGTATATCATTCACAACATGGCGACCGTGACAGGACCTACAAAAAAAAAAAAAAAAACAACAACAACTATACAAAACAACAACAACTATGAAAAGTGTTACAAGTGATGACCAGCAGTCTACAAGTACGAGTGGCAGTCCGTCAACGATGGAATAAAACACAAGAGTGAGAGGGCTGGATGACAACAACAACAACAAGCAACAAGTGTGAGAGGCAATCCGTCCCTTACGCCAGCGCGGGAGACCTAGAGATTGAAAGAAAAAAAACTGAAAGTCTGAGTGAGTAGAGTGCGAGTAATGGGCAAACGCGGAGGCAAGAAAAACAAAATAAATAAAAGAATAGCACACATTAAGTGGCTATTATACACGAATACGCCGCCCACATGGGAAACGGCACAAAAATTAACTGCCGAACTTGATTTTCTGAAAGAAAGCCGCCAGCAAAGAAAGCCAAATACCGCAACTCACTCAGCAAATATCAAAGTTATAAATGAAAAACTAATTAAAAAACCACCATCTCCAAAGCCTTTGACGAAAAAACCTGACGTCTGCCCGAACGGCTGCCCTGGACCACTATACGCTTCAGCATGCAAATCCACATGCTTGGGACCAAAGACCAGTGCAAAGGCCCCGCCTGAGCCAATAGGCCACGGACATCAGCAGCAGTGAAGACAACAGCGCGAGGGGCACTCCGCCACTTTCGCCTACGAAGGAGCGTCAGCGTAGCCAAACCGGCGACGACCAGCTGACGCGGAGGACAACTGGACATCTGGAGCAACAGTTAACATTATTATAATCAAATTTGTAAAATTGTGCGGAACCATCTCCGCTCAATTAGAAGTATAGCCCGTAAAGCTATACAAAACTATAGGTAGAAAAACATGTTAACGTAAATGCAAAGCAATGCAATAGTAAAATTTACTGAAGATACAACAAATAGTTATAAATACACTTTAAAAATATATGCGCCCAAAATGGCAATAGTAGACGTTAAATCAGTGGACTCCACTGCTAATGTCATTAATAAAGTAGAGTCAAATAATAATGACTTAGAACTAATACACACACTGTTAATAATAATTGTTGTTATAATGTGCGCCAATTGTTTTTATAAACTATATAAACTACATAACAAATGTTTAAAAAAAGAAATATATGAGCCAGGCAAATGACCTAGACAAAATTTAATTTAAAAAAAACAAACAACATTGAAAAAAAACCCCTATAATTAATTTTGTAAGAAAATTAATTAAAACAAATATAATGAATTACAAATAAAAAAAAAAAAAAATATATTAATAAAAATATGGCTACACTAAAGACAATTAGAGCAACATATGATAGAGTTCAGTTTACCTTTATTTTAAAGAAAGACTTCATATCCATAATATAATGGAATGGAGTGAATTATATAAAGAAATAAATAACATAAAAATTGACTTTGATAAATCATATAAGTCACTTACACAAAAAAGGCAAATTCAAAAAAATACTATTAATAAACATGTAGAAATACTAGTAGAATGCTTTAATGAAGCACGTATACTAATAAACGGCCAGAGAGAAAAATTAAATCAAGATCATTGGTCCCAAGTATCATAATTTATAATTAGACTACGATCTAATTTAATATCAATTAAACTAAAGTTCAATTTAGATATATCAGTACCAACCATACTTAACACTTCTCTAACAGTTGAAACTGGTGATGAACCGGAATCAACAGAACAAACTGACACTGACCAAATAGAGTCAAAAAGAGCTTACGAAGACAAACCCTCAAATAGAAGAGCAAAATTTAATTAATCTTACCATTCCAGCTGTTTTGATGTCAGATCTGGATAATTCTACAGATTCTGATACTGGTACAGGCATATTCTCTATTATGAGAATAAATTAAGCAGCAATATCACAATGACGCAAACTAATATTGATATTATTAATACAGCATCCAAGCTTATACCAGTTTTTGATGGTAAAGCTGAAAACTTAACAAGTTTTATTGATGCATTACAAATATTAGAATTAATAAAAGGCGAACACGAACAATTAGCAGTTTCTATAAGATCAAGGCTAAAAGGTGTCGCCAGAAATCTAGTCGGAAATGAAACAACAATAACTGAAGTCATTTCCAGATTAAAAAGCAACGTCAAAGGTGAAACTGTAGAAGTATTGTCAGCAAAACTGATGAACCTACAGCAACGCAATAAAACTGCTAACCAGTACATACTAGAGGTAGAGCAGTTGACAAAAGCGTTAGAAGGTGCATATATAACAGATGGCTTACCCCTAGAGTTAGCCAGAAGTTATTCCACTCAGCATGCACTCAAAGCAATAACTAAAAATTGCACAATCGATAAGGTAAAACTTATCATGCAAGCTGGTACCTTCAATACTATGAATGATGCCGTATCAAAATTTGTAAATAGTTGCACAGAAGCAACCGGACAGCCAAACACTGTCCTATATTACAAAAATTACCCACAGCGCGGCGGAAACCGCGGACGTGGAAATCATAGAGGTAACTTTCGCAGTCGCAACAATAATTACAACAATAGTACCCAATACAATAATGGACGAGGCCAATATAGAGGAAACTCAAGAGGCCGTGGCAACTCGAGTCGAGGCCACAACTATAATAACCCAAGTAATGTCAGAGTAACCCATAATACATCGGAAAACTCGCAAAACCCTTTAGAAACTCAACAATAGAAAATGCAAAGGTTCATACCATTAATCTCAGTCAGAATATATTTGTATCATTCAACCATGGGGCTACAGGAAAAGAACTTGTCTTTGTAGTAGACACAGGTGCGGACATTTCAATAAAAGAAAATTCTGATGTCTTTCATGACATACAAGATAATTATATTATAGAAATAAAAGGAATAAGTCAAGAGGTGACCAAATCCAAGGGGTTAACTTCTATTGAGATACAGACCACTTAGTACATATTCCAACACGATTTTCATATCGTGGATTTACAATTCGCTATTCCTTGTGATGGCATATTAGGAATCGATTTTATTAAAAAATACAACTGTCAATTAGTCTTCAAGCCAACTGAAGATTGGCTTATAATTAGACCTAATAACTTAAAATTTCCAATTTATGTTCCAATAACATACAGTTCTGGCAACAACTCAATACTTCTGCCAGCAAGATCCCAAGTTATTAGAAAAATCCAACTAAATTCAAAAGAAGACAGTGTATTGATTCCAAATCACTTGTCCCTAAAAAGCCATCTCCAGGTTCAGAACAAAAGAAATGGCGATTAGTGATTGACTATCGTCAAATTAATAAAAAATTACTGTCCGACAAATTTCCACTCCCAAGAATTGATGATATTTTGGATCAACTTGGACGAGCAAAATATTTTTCATGTCTTGACTTAATGTCAGGATTTCATCAAATTGAACTCGGAAAAAGTTCAAGAGATATAACGTCATTTTCAACGAGCAATGGCTCGTATCGCTTCACGCGATTACCTTTCGGACTAAAAATAGCGCCTAATTAATTTCAGAGAATGATGACTATAGCATTCTCTGGATTAGAACCTTCACAAGCATTTCTTTATATGGATGACTTAATAGTTATAGGTTGTTCCGAAAACCATATGTTTAAAAAAACTTAACAGACGTTTTTGAGAAATGTAGTAAATACAAAAGTTACATCCAGAAAAATGTTCATTTTTAATGCATGAGGTGTCTTTTTTCGGTCATAAATGCACAGATAAAGGAATACTTCCGGACGACAAGAAATATGATGTCATAATGAATTACCCTACGCCGCCCAATGCGGACAGCGCACGACATTTCATAGCATTTTGCAATTATTATAGACGTTTCATAAAAAATTTCGCCGAATATTCACGGCACATAACAAGATTATGTAAAAAGAATGTTCCTTTTGAATGGACAGATGAATGCCAAAACGCATTCCAATATTTAAAAACAAAACTGATGGAACCTACTTTGCTACAATATCCCGATTTCAGCAAAGAATTTTGTTTAATTACTGGTGCAAGTAAGCAAGCATGTGGAGCGGTTTTAGCTCAAAACCATAACGGACTCCAACTTCCCATTGCATATGCATCAAAAGCTTTCACTAAGGGAGAAAGTAATAAGTGTACTACTGAGCAGGAGTTAGCTGCAATACACTGGGCAATATTACATTTTCGACCATATATTTATGAAAAACACTTTACAATCAAAACAGATCACAGACCATTAATATATATATTTTCAATGATCAATCCAAGCTCTAAACTGACACGTATGAGGCTAGAATGAGAAGAGTATGACTTCACAGTTGAATATTTAAAGGGAAAAGACAATTATGTAGCTGATGCGTTATCAAGAATAAC
This sequence comes from Drosophila littoralis, assembly GCA_018903485.1. Lineage (NCBI taxonomy): Eukaryota > Metazoa > Arthropoda > Insecta > Diptera > Drosophilidae > Drosophila > Drosophila littoralis. The sequence goes on along the minus strand of JAEIGF010000331.1, from coordinate 123,090 downwards.
CATTAAAGATCTATAAAACATTACTGGAAATATAATGAAAGTCACTACTAGATATCAAAATAGACAGAAAATCCACGCGGATAACATAGAAATAGAATTGCCTACGCAATCTATAGAGAAAGCTTCTAAGCCCAACGTATATGAAGTCATAAACAATGACGAAGTACGTAAAGTAGTGACCTTGCATGTAAAAGATACGCTATGTTTATTTAAACATGGTAGAAAAATTACTGCAAGATACGATGTTAGCGATTTATATACCAATGGAATCCTAGACTTAGGTCAATTTTTCCAAAGGCTTGAAACGCAAGCCGGTATAAACAAAATCAGCCAACTCAAAAATGGCACCGTGGGAAAATATCTTTGAACATGTTTCAATAGATAATTTCAAGCAAATGGGCAATAAGATATTGAATACATTAAGAGTAGCGCTACTTAACCCGGTGAACCCAATAGAAAAACAAAAAGAGAAAGAAGCTATACTGTCTAAATTCCATGACGATCCAATACAAGGAGGTCATAGCGGCATTGCAATAACCTTGGCCAAGGTCAAAAGACATTATTTTGGAAAGGTATGACTCGAGTACTGAGTACATACAAAAATGTCAAAAATGCCAAAAAGCTAAAATAACCAAGCACAATAAGACCCCATTAATAATAACTGATACGCCAATAAATGCTTTCGACAGAGTGATAGTAGACACTATTGGTCCACTACCAAAAGCAGAAAATGAAAATGAATATACAGTCACTCTAATATGTGATCTAACTAAATATTTAGTTGCCATACCAGTTCCAAATAAGAACGCGAACACTGTCGCTAAAGCAATTTTTGAATCATTTATTCTGAAGTACGGTCCAATGAAGAGGTTCATTACGGACATGGGAACAGAATATAAGAATTCAATTATAAATGATTTATGCAAATACCTAAAAATTGAAAATATAACATCTACGGCACACCACCACCAGACAGTTGGAACAATAGAACGTAGTCATAGAACTTTTAATGAATACATACGCTCATATACATATATCGGTTGATAAAGCTGATTGGGACGTATGGCTTCAATATTTCGTTTTCTGTTTCAACACGACCCGAACCGAAATTTCCATAGAAACTGCTAACTCGTCGAAGTCCTCACGCAATTGGTTACCGATTTCATCAAAGTCTAGTCCTTCGAGGCTAGTGTGAGTAATATCAAATGAGGTCTGAAGCCGCTCGATTTGCTTCAGCCTAACACTAACACCGCACTCATCAGGCATTATTTTCGGCTGCCATTAGAAGCGTTGATAGAAAGCGTGTGCGAAACTAGCTGAGTAACTAACAACGGTGATCGCTAGTACATGCAAACCGTTCAAAAAACAATAGTTGGAAGAACTTCGGCGAACGCAAGTGTCAAGCTAGAGCAAAGACTTTAAGCGACCGAAAGAGTAGGCAAAACGATATGCCAGGTGGTGTCTTTTAAGATTACTGCTTTAATGTAAAGCAACTATTGCTTTAATGTAAAGCAAATAATCTTACAACAACAAAAATCACGTCGGGAACACCAAAATGTTGCGCTAATTAACCTTTTATTTCTTGTGTTCAAATTTGTTTTTATATTTCTTAAAGTTACGAAAAGCAGGCAGGCCCGAATTGGTCTGTGCTTATTATTTAAGAAGAATAGTTTTATATAGTCAAGCGAACCCGAATTAGAACGTGCCAATTTTAGCGAAGCGACAATTATTAGTTATAATTTTGAGTAATGCAAGTGGCCGATGTGTACCAAATGCATGAAGCGAATGAACTTAACTAACTCGCTGCGCATCGAGACCTTCGCATATGTAAAGCTAGGGCACTAAAACGATCGTTACAGCGAAGAGCGGCAGCTCTATGTAAATGAAAGAGCGAAATTTTGGCAATTGCTTTGCAGAGCGAGTATTATAAGATAAAATTAAGATGCTGCTCTTATCAGTTGCGAGGTCGCTCCAGTTGTTTTGGCTGCGTAGCCAGACAATTATTATAATTATTATTATTATTATTATTATTATTATTATTATTATTATTATTATTATTAATATTTTTATTATATTTATTATATTTAATATTAATATTATTATTATTATTATAAGTATTATTATTATTATTATTATTAATAATATTATTATTATTATTGTTATTAGTATTATTATTATTATTATTATTATTATTATTATTATATTATTAATTTTATTATTATTATTATTATTATTATTATTATTATTATTATAATTAATATTAATATTAATATTTTTATTATTATAATTAATATTAATAATAATTTTAATATTATTATTAATATTATTATTATTAATATTAATAATAATTTTAATAATATTATTAATATTATTCTTATTATTATAATATTATTAATATTGTTATTATTATTATAATTATTATTATTATTATTATTAATATTATTATTATTTATATTATTTTTATTATTATATTATTATTATAATTAATATTGTTATTATTATTATTATTATTATTATTATTATTATTATTATTATTATTATTATTATTATAATTTTTATTATGAATATTATTAATATAAATATTATATTATTATAATTAATATTATTATTATTTTTATACCCTTGCAGAAGGTATTATAATTTTGTCGTGAAATGTGTAACGCATAGAAGGAGACATCTCCGACCCCATAAAGTACATATATTCTTGATCAGCATCAACAGCCGAGTCGATATAGCCATGTCCGTCGTCGAAAATGTAGTTCTTGTATGAAAAAACATTTTGTTTTTCAAGATATCTTGACAGAATGTGCAAGTGTCAGCATTCTGTTAGACGCGCCGACCACTTGACCGAACTCAAGGGCATGCATATACCCTAGCGCTCCAGCTTAAGAGAGCATAAAATCATACATATAACATATAGAATATACATAACCGTCTCTCTGCTGTCCAACTGTGGGCAGCGCAGCGATAAGACTTAGGCTTACTTAGAACCTAAGGAGAAATGTAAAAATCAGATTCAACTGATCGTTGGAAGCGGCACCTACGCTGCTCCCAAATAAATAAAAAGATTATACAATTAAATAAAAGTATATCATTCACAACATGGCGACCGTGACAGGACCTACAAAAAAAAAAAAAAAACAACAACAACTATACAAAACAACAACAACTATGAAAAGTGTTACAAGTGATGACCAGCAGTCTACAAGTACGAGTGGCAGTCCGTCAACGATGCAATAAAACACAAGTGAGAGGGCTGGATGACAACAACAACAAGCAACAAGTGTGAGAGGCAATCCGTCCCTTACGCCAGCGCGGGAGACCTAGAGATTGAAAGAAAAAAAACTGAAAGTCTGAGTGAGTAGAGTGCGAGCAATGGGCAAACGCGGAGGCCAGAAAAACAAAATAAATAAAAGAATAGCACACATTAAACGGCACAAAAATTAACTGCCGAACTTGATTTTCTGAAAGAAAGCCTCCAGCAAAGAAAGCCAAATACCGCAACTCACTCAGCAAATATCAAAGTTATAAATGAAAAACTAATTAAAAAACCACCATCTCCAAAGCCGTTGACGAAAAAACCTGACGTCTGCCCGAACGACTGCCCTGGACCACTATACGCTTCAGCATGCAAATCCACATGCTTGGGACCAAAGACCAGTGCGAAGGCCCCGACTGAGCCAATAGGCCACGGACATCTGCAGCAGTGAAGACAACAGCGCGAGGGGCACTCCGCCACTTTCGCCTACGAAGGAGCGTCAGCGTAGCCAAACCGGCGACGACCAGCTGACGCGGAGGACAACTGGACATCTGGAGCAACAGTTAACATTATTATAATAAAATTTGTAAAATTGTGCGGAACCATCTCCGCTCAATTAGAAGTATAGCCCGTAAAGCTATACAAAACAGTAGGTAGAAAAACATGTTAACGTAAATGCAAAGCAATGCAATAGTAAAATTTACTGAAGATACAACAAATAGTTATAAATACACTTTAAAAATATATGCGCCCAAAATGGCAATAGTAGACGTTAAATCAGTGGACTCCACTGCTAATGTCATTAATAAAGTAGAGTCAAATAATAATGACTTAGAACTAATACACACACTGTTAATAATAATTGTTGTTATAATTTATTTATTTATTTATTAATGGTCGACAAAACGAGTGTCTTCCTCATTATACATACAATACATAATGGAATTATATGCTTAAAGCCTAGTTAGATAACACAGTTCTCTAAATAGCATCACCGACCGATGGAGGTGTTTTAGTTGCCAGTCCGGCCAGCTGTGCCCCTTTTCACAGCTAAATTTGTCAGTGACGCTATTAGAGCCTTCATCTAAGCAGAAGGGTGTAAGTAGGAAAAAAGTGTTCTTAAGTAAAATTAAAGATAATCTTAGTTTGCTATATTAATTAATAAAATACAATAAATAAGAAAAAAGAAAGTAAGAAGATTGTTAATAAAGTAAAGAAATTTACGCTAGATGTATAGAGTGTTAAGTAGATAGGACAGAGAGAAAAGTAAAGTAATGGGAAATCACCGGTGGGGGAAAATTTACAGCCTGTCCGGCAAGCTATGCCCCTGCTCATAGCTGGGAATGGTCAGTGACTTCCCGAAGGTATCCTGAAAGCAACGATTTTATTAGGGGTAGAGAAAGTTCTATAGAGAAAACGTGATGCAAACTATTATAATTTTTACATAGCACGCGAAAAGGATTGTGCATAGCGTAGTCTGTTGTGCACGTAGACAGGAATAAGGGGCGGTAATTTCTGGTTGGTCTAGACGGAACAGAGAATTGAAGACGCCCTAGCAGAAAAGGAGAATCTATATCGCCAATAATCAACTTATGTAGAAGGACAACACCAAGAATTGTCCTACGGTTGGTTAATGACGGAAGGTTAAGAAGAAGCAGCCTGCTGGAGTAGGATGGCAAACGAAGATTAGGGTCCCAATTTAAACCTCAAAAAGCAGGCAAAAAGCAGAAATTGCTTCTGAACAGATTCAATACGATCCTGGCTATTGTTATACTGCGGAGACCAGATGCAAGAGCAGTATTCAAGGATAGGGCGAACAAGAGAGATGTACAGAAGTTTCGTTATAAAAGGATCGTTAAACTCTTTAGACCATCGTTTAATGAATCCAAGTACACCTTTTGCCTCATTAACGATGGTATCTATGTGAAGATTGAAGCAGAGTTTAGAATCAAAAAGAACGCCTAGATCCTTAACTGTTAGTATACGTTGCAAAGGGGTATTGTCGATTGTATAACTGACAAGATAAGGTGTAGTACGATAAAATGTCATAAACATACACTTTGAACAATTCAGATGCAATTGATTGGCCGAACACCAAAGTTGCATAGCGTTCAAATCGTCTTGTAGACGAGAATGATGTAGGGGATCAGTGTATGATAGAATAAGTTTCACATCATCCGCATACATGAGTACACGGGCATGTGATATAACAGAGGGGAGATCATTTATATTAAGAGTAAAGAGTAAAGGTCCAAGATGACTACCTTGAGGAACACCAGAAGTAACGTGAACCTGTTTAGAGGTAGTCTGCCTCAGCATTACTCTTTGGGTCCTACCTTTTAAATAAGAATTAATCCAAAGCAAAAGAGACGGAGGGAAACCTATTCGGTCAAGTTTAATAAGTATAATGTCATGGTGCACAGAGTCAAACGCCTTACTGAAGTCAGTATAAATGACATCAGTTTGCATTTTCGAAAGAAAAGCATCATTTATCAAGGAAGTAAATTCAAGCAGATTGGTCGTAGTTGTCCGATTCTTTACGAATCCATGTTGAACAGGGGAAACAACTGATTTGCAGAAATCCTGCAAATTCGAAGTGATTATTTTTATACCCTTGCGAGGGTATTATAATTTTGTCGTGAAATGTGTAACGCATAGAAGGAGACATCTCCGACCCCATAAAGTATATATATTCTTGATCAGCATCAACAGCCGAGTCGATATAGCCATGTCCGTCTGTCCGTCTGTCTGTTTCTATGCGAACTAGTCCCTCAGTTTTAAAGCTATCTTAATGAAACTTTGCAGAAGTCCCTATTTCTGTTGCACGCAGCACATATGTCAAAACCAGCTGGATCGGACCACTATATCATATAGCTGCCATAGGAACGATCGGTCGAAAATTAAGTTTTTGTATGAAAAAACCTTTTGTTTATCAAGATATCTTGACCAAACTCGACATTTATTAGTTTTACTATGCTCCTCATATATATGCAAAATTCTATTAAGATCGGACCACTATATCATATAGCCGCCATAGGAACGATCGGTCGAAAATTAAGTTTTTGTATGAAAAAACATTTTGTTTGTCAAGATATCTTGACCAAACTCGGCATTTATTAGTTTTACTAAGCTCCTCATATATATGCAAAATCCTATTAAGATCGGACCACTATATCATATAGCTGCCATAGGAACGATCGGTCGAAAATTAAGTTTTTGTATGAAAAAACCTTTTGTTTTTCAAGATATCTTAACCAAACTCGGCATTTATTATACCCTTGCAGAGGGTATTATAATTTTGTCGTGAAATGTGTAACGCATAGAAGGAGACATCTCCGACCCCATAAAGTATATATATTCTTGATCAGCATCAACAGCCGAGTCGATATAGCCATGTCCGTCTGTCCGTCTGTCTGTTTCTATGCGAACTAGTCCCTCAGTTTTAAAGCTATCTTAATGAAACTTTGCAGAAGTCCCTATTTCTGTTGCACGCAGCACATATGTCAAAACCAGCTGGATCGGACCACTATATCATATAGCTGCCATAGGAACGATCGGTCGAAAATTAAGTTTTTGTATGAAAAAACCTTTTGTTTATCAAGATATCTTGACCAAACTCGACATTTATTAGTTTTACTATGCTCCTCATATATATGCAAAATTCTATTAAGATCGGACCACTATATCATATAGCCGCCATAGGAACGATCGGTCGAAAATTAAGTTTTTGTATGAAAAAACATTTTGTTTGTCAAGATATCTTGACCAAACTCGGCATTTATTAGTTTTACTAAGCTCCTCATATATATGCAAAATCCTATTAAGATCGGACCACTATATCATATAGCTGCCATAGGAACGATCGGTCGAAAATTAAGTTTTTGTATGAAAAAACCTTTTGCTTATCAAGATATCTTGACCAAACTCGACATTTATTAGTTTTATTATGCTCCTCATATATATGCAAAATTCTATTAAGATCGGACCACTATATCATATAGCCGCCATAGGAACGATCGGTCGAAAATTAAGTTTTTGTATGAAAAAACATTTTGTTTGTCAAGATATCTTGACCAAACTCGGCATTTAATAGTTTTACTAAGCTCCTCATATATATGCAAAATCCTATTAAGATCGGACCACTATATCATATAGCTGCCATAGGAACGATCGGTCGAAAATTAAGTTTTTGTATGAAAAAACCTTTTGTTTATCAAGATATCTTGACCAAACTCGACATTTATTAGTTTTACTATGCTCCTCATATATATGCAAAATTCTATTAAGATCGGACCACTATATCATATAGCCGCCATAGGAACGATCGGTCGAAAATTAAGTTTTTGTATGAAAAAACCTTTTGTTTATCAAGATATCTTGACCAAACTCGACATTTATTAGTTTTACTATGCTCCTCATATATATGCAAAATTCTATTAAGATCGGACCACTATGTCATATAGCTGCCATAGGAACGATCGGTCAAAAACTAAGTTTTTGTATGAAAAAACATTTTGTTTGTCAAGATATCTTGACCAAACTCGGCATTTATTAGTTTTACTAAGCTCCTCATATATATGCAAAATCCTATTAAGATCGGACCACTATGTCATATAGCCGCCATAGGAACGATCGGTCGAAAATTAAGTTGTATGAAAAACCATTTTGTTTTTCAAGATATCTTGACCAAACTCGGCATTTATTAGTTTTACTATGCTACTCATATATATGCAACCTCCTATTAAGATCGGACCACTATGTCATATAGCCGCCATAGGAACGATCGGTCGAAAATTAAGTTTTTGTATGAAAAAACCTTTTGTTTATCAAGATATCTTAACCAAACTCGGCATTTATTAGTTTTACTAAGCTCCTCATATATATGCAAAATCCTATTAAGATCGGACCACTATATCATATAGCTGCCATAGGAACGATCGATCGAAAATTAAGTTTTTGTATGAAAAAACCTTTTGTTTATCAAGATATCTTGACCAAACTCGGCATTTATTAGTTTTACTATGCTCCTCATATATATGCAAAATTCTATTAAGATCGGACCACTATATCATATAGCCGCCATAGGAACGATCGGTCGAAAATTAAGTTTTTGTATGAAAAAACCTTTTGTTTATCAAGATATCTTGACCAAACTCGACATTTATTAGTTTTACTAACCTCCTCATATATATGCAAAATCCTATTAGGATCGGACCACTATATCATATAGCTGCCATAGGAACGATCGGTCGAAAATTAAGTTTTTGTATGAAAAAACATTTTGTTTGTCAAGATATCTTGACCAAACTCGACATTTATTAGTTTTACTATGCTCCTCATATATATGCAAAATTCTATTAAGATCGGACCACTATATCATATAGCCGCCATAGGAACGATCGGTCGAAAATTAAGTTTTTGTATGAAAAAACATTTTGTTTGTCAAGATATCTTGACCAAACTCGGCATTTATTAGTTTTACTAAGCTCCTCATATATATGCAAAATTCTATTAAGATCGGACCACTATATCATATAGCTGCTATAGGAACGATCGGTCGAAAATTAAGTTTTTGTATGAAAAAACCTTTTGTTTTTCAAGATATCTTGACCAAACTCGACATTTATTAGTTTTACTATGCTCCTCATATATATGCAGAATTCTATTAAGATCGGACCACTATATCATATAGCCGCCATAGGAACGATCGGTCGAAAATTAAGTTTTTGTATGAAAAAACATTTTGTTTGTCAAGATATCTTGACCAAACTCGGCATTTATTAGTTTTACTATGCTCCTCATATATATGCAAAATTCTATTAAGATCGGACCACTATATCATATAGCCGCCATAGGAACGATCGGTCGAAAATTAAGTTTTTGTATGAAAAAACATTTTGTTTGTCAAGATATCTTGACCAAACTCGGCATTTATTAGTTTTACTAAGCTCCTCATATATATGCAAAATCCTATTAAGATCGGACGACTTTATCATATAGCTGCCATAGGAACGATCGGTCGAAAATTAAGGAAAAAACCTTTTATTTATCAAGATATCTTGACCAAACTCGACATTTATTAGTTTTACTATGCTCCTCATATATATGCAAAATTCTATTAAGATCGGACCACTATATCATATAGCCGCCATAGGAACGATCGGTCGAAAATTAAGTTTTTGTATGAAAAAACATTTTGTTTGTCAAGATATCTTGACCAAACTCGGCATTTATTAGTTTTACTAAGCTCCTCATATATATGCAAAATCCTATTAAGATCGGACCACTATATCATATAGCTGCCATAGGAACGATCGGTCGAAAATTAAGTTTTTGTATGAAAAAAACCTTTTGTTTTTCAAGATATCTTAACCAAACTCGGCATTTATTATACCCTTGCAGAGGGTATTATAATTTTGTCGTGAAATGTGTAACGCATAGAAGGAGACATCTCCGACCCCATAAAGTATATATATTCTTGATCAGCATCAACAGCCGAGTCGATATAGCCATGTCCGTCTGTCCGTCTGTCTGTTTCTATGCGAACTAGTCCCTCAGTTTTAAAGCTATCTTAATGAAACTTTGCAGAAGTCCCTATTTCTGTTGCACGCAGCACATATGTCAAAACCAGCTGGGTCGGACCACTATATCATATAGCTTACATAGGAACGATCGGTCGAAAATTAAGTTTTTGTATGAAAAAACCTTTTGTTTATCAAGATATCTTGACCAAACTCGACATTTATTAGTTTTACTATGATCCTCATATATATGCAAAATTCTATTAAGATCGGACCTCTAAATCATATAGCCGCCATAGGAACGATCGGTCGAAAATTATGTTTTTGTATGAAAAAACATTTTGTTTGTCAAGATATCTTGACCAAACTCGGCATTTATTAGTTTTACTAAGCTCCTCATATATATGCAAAATCCTATTAAGATCGGACCACTATATCATATAGCTGCCATAGGAACGATCGCTCGAAAATTAAGTTTTTGTATGAAAAAACCTTTTGTTTATCAAGATATCTTAACCAAACTCGGCATTTATTATACCCTTGCAGAGGGTATTATAATTTTGTCGTGAAATGTGTAACGCATAGAAGGAGACATCTCCGACCCCATAAAGTATATATATTCTTGATCAGCATCAACAGCCGAGTCGATATAGCCATGTCCGTCTGTCCGTCTGTCTGTTTCTATGCGAACTAGTCCCTCAGTTTTAAAGCTATCTTAATGAAACTTTGCAGAAGTCCCTATTTCTGTTGCACGCAGCACATATGTCAAAACCAGCTGGATCGGACCACTATATCATATAGCTGCCATAG